>MU722153.1:70418-80911 GCA_026770625.1 Nicotiana glauca
TTTGGTTGGCTAATTAATAATCGAGACTTAATCAAAACTTCCGCAGTTGGCTGGCCTAACTGTGGTGTTAGGCGCCATCATGACCTAGTTAGGCAAAATGGGTCGTGACAGAACCCAAACTCATACTCCTCACTCTTCCTTAAGCAAAACCTCACTTTTATATTTTAGCACTCGGAACGAGAATTGTGGAAAACACACTCATCTCTCTCAAAGAAAGGTCTCTAGTCCGGCTATAAGTACCATAAGCTTGCCCCTTATGTGAGTCACCACTAAGGTAAGCTTCACTCAACTCAAAATAATATAGGGCTTTTGTGGGGATACAATGAAGGCTTTTGGTTCAAGGTGGGATATATTTGGTCTAAGAAGGTTTCATTTTCCCTTAAACACTTCATCTGCTTCATTTTGGCACACATTATCTTGACTCTTTGAGTCATTTACTTCTTTCTTGGGGGTTAGAGACAGACCGACACTCTTTCTTGTTCCTTTCAAACCCTTTTCTCCTTTCTAATCTTTCCATGCCTTTCATATTTTTACTTTTATTGAATCACTCCATTTCTTCAACATTGTTCATTCTTTTTGACTTTTTTTATTTTATTTCTTTTTGTTTTTACCTTTCCTTTTATTTATTTTGTACTTTGTACCACTTTTTTCATTCCTCGTCTCTCCCCCCAAATTTATGCTTTTACCTTGTGCAAATGAAAGATCGAGTGCCAAGAGAATGTCTTTTTAGAATGGGTAAAGGCTTGTATCACGGTCTTTAAAAGAAAAAGGGTTATGGCTCAAAGGGGTTTACTAAGGATATTATCATTGGTAGGATTTCAATAATACCATTCAGGTCAAGGAGAGACTATAAAATCACTTCTCAAGTCAAACTACACTTATGATTTCGCATAGACAAACATTCAGGGCAAGTTCTAGACTCAATGGCATGGGACTTGGACTTACAAATCAAATTCTCACCACACAAGCTATAGGATTGCTAATGAGACAGAGTCGGGGGCCCACAACAACCTTAGCTAAGATTTGAGAAATGCAAATGGTCCCGAAAAACCACTTGATGATTGTTAGCCAACACAAGAGTCTCTCAAGGTCACAACTATCACCATCCTATACACACCAATTTGTTTTTAACCATAAGGTCAAAGGCAAATGTATTAGTTCCAAGTGAAGCTTCGTTTGAGGTACTATTACTCACTAGCTACTATTTACCCAAAAATGAAAAGAAAAAAAACTCAAACCCTTAAGAAGGTTGTCATGCCATCCATCATCGGGAAGAGCCACTCGGTTCACACAAACTCCACCTTTGTAAAGAACCATGTCATTAAGAAAACCAAAGGCTTATTGAATGTAAACCTCAAAATAAGAAGGTACTAAAATGAAAAAAAACTACTAAAATGAAGTAAGAAGCTAAGAAAGAAAATAACGAAGGTAAGCTGAATATGTACAATAGGGGATTTAAAAGAATATACATAAGAGGGAATGGATATATTCATAAGGAAGTAACTTTATATACAAACCAAGATTGTAAAATACGAAAAATGAATTAAAATAGTAAAATTATATACATACCAAAAAGTGAAAAAGCATAAAAAAAAGGAAAATAGTATCATAATTATAGTCCAATAATCAAAATAGGGCTACCCCCTCAAATGAAAGCTAGCATTTTCCTCAATGCTAACTATCCAAAAATAAGCTCAAAAAGAAGATAGAGAGTAGAGAAAACTCCCTATGGGTCCTCCGTCTGCATGGAATCATGAGCCTGGGTCCCTGGGTTATATGACTGCTCTAGAACCTGTGACTGGATCACCGTAATGTGTGTCTTCTCTGTGAACTGAGGCTGGCTAGAGGAACCTCCCTACAGTTCCTCCAACTCAATCACTTCATCGTATGCCTAGGGGATCACTCTCCTCCCTTTGGTGCCCTCTCTAACTCCTGCTCCTGCTCTGGCTCAGTCTGATACAACAATAGCTCTAATGGTAGATGATCAGCAACCTTCATCTTCTCCACTTCTCCCATCAACTCCTTCACAAACTCCTTTGAGGCTCGACTCTTTCTCAGTTTCTTTGTCTCCTTGATCAGCTCTTTCAGTAACTTTCCGTGAGCACCTCTAGCATCAAGAATCAACTACTGGTTCTCCAGGAGCTTCTTTTGGTTGTCCAGAAACTCCTTGAGAGTCTCCTCCAGTGAAGCTGCAACCTATGATTGTGGGGGTACGGACTGGGATGCTATCGAGCTACCAAGCACAAACAGCTAAGAAATAGCTGTGTGCATCTAGTTGTTGATACTGGCAAGTGTTTGGCTCAAATGGTGGGCCGTAAATAGGTAGGCTGAGGATGATGGGATATTTGGAGCAGTGGAAGTAGAAGGCCCGGATGTGGGAACTGGTATGGCGGGGGAAGGTTTGGAAGCAGTGACTACCACTACTGGCTTATCATACTGGCCAGTAGAAGTAGTGGCTTTTCCTTTTGAATCTTTGGCTTTAGGGTTGTCATCAGCCTTGATGCTATACCAGGTAAAGGGCATTTTGGGTTTCACCTTCACGTCAAAGCTCCTTTTCACCGCCTCCTAGTCTTCAAAATACATTGTAAGAAAATTTGGGAAGGGGTATGGTCTGTCACCCTCATTGACCACCCTAGTGATCACCCTAGAAATAACATTCCCGACATTGATCGGGAACCCCGCCATAATAGATGCCACCAATATCGCCCAGGAGACCGGCATAGAGTTTTCGTGGGAAGTGGGGTCCAGCCTGATACACATAAAAGTCTCCCATCCCTTTGCCTCAAATTTAAGAGTCTTGCTCAAGATTGCAACTTCTGCTGTCAACCATGTTGGGGTGGCGCCCGGAGAGCCAAATATGATGCTAACCATTGGACGGGCTGCCTCATCAAGTGCCAATTTCTCCAAGTATAATGATTCATCTTCCTCAGCAAAGCCCACCTACTCATTGGTTATTTTTGCATCGAACATCACTTCCAAGTTCCGCACTTTGGTCACTGTGGTATCCTTCTTGATGTGGGCAACATTGGCGTAAAACTCTTTGACTAAGTGCTCGTTTTCCTTTGACATCCTGCTGGTGAAGCAGTCCCATCCTAGTCGGTCTCTGAATTGTCTCTTCACATTAGGGTTGTGAGGCAGGATATCCAGCTCACTGAAAAGCCTCCTTTTATACACCTTGGGGTTTCTAGTTCTCTCCACACCCCCGGGTTGGGGTTCTCCCCCTTCTTCTTCATCAATTGGATCCTCACCGAGTGACGAAGTTGTAGGTGAAGTAGAGGCTGCATTGTCATTGCTTTCTGTTGAGCCCTCAGACAACTTAGATGAAATCTAAACTGAAGCACGAGCAGTAGGAGAGTGTGGAGGGGTAGGTGATTCTCTCAAACGAGGCCTCTCCGGGAAGTCAGGTATATGCTCCGACACTGAATTAGACTCAGATGCCTACTGGGAGGGCTGTTGATACCCAATTTTTCCTGTTTATTTTTATATGAAAAATATCTTTAAAAATAACATATATATGCATATATAAGTATGTCCAAGCATTTTATTATTTTCCCCATAATTTTTAAGGTTTTTAAACTGATTTATTACCCCTTTTCATCCATAAAAATCCAATGATTATTTCTAAAATTATTATTTTGGTAATTAACTTATTGGAATTTTATATTTATTCTAAGATATAGCTAAGGTAATTTTTTCATATTTTTACAAATATATTTAGTATTTTTAAGCTAAATTGCATATAATTGCAATATTAGCCATTTTAAGATTCAATTATGTTTTAGATTCCTAATGTAGTCCCATATTTTTAAATTGTTAATTATATATTATAAATTATTTTAGTTCTTTCAATTAGTTTTCAAAAATTTATTTACTATTTTTTATAAATTAAATAGGGAAAAGGGGCTATTTAACTTATAGCCACATTTGGCCTCATAATTTGGCCTAATTAAACTCAATACCCAGCCCAAATTAATCCAACCCAATACCCAAGCCCAATCCTAAATCTACCCAACCCAACTCGGATCAAATCCTAACAATTTATCATTTTTTACCAACGGTCCAGATATATGCTTACCTAATTAATCCAAATAACCCCCCAAACACCTCATTTGCCTCACTCGTCTTTATCTCTCTAACCTCTGGTTCTCTCTAGAACCTTCCCCCTTCCCATCCTCTCCAATGAGTTCCCTTCATCTTCTTCGACCACCTTCTGACCTGAATCCATGGTGGTTTCACCACCCACCAAGCCACATATGGCTCCTCACGTTTGGTTACTAAAGCTTCATGACTCGACCACGAAGAGTTGGGTTTAGACTTTTGTCGATTCAAGTTGCACGGCTATCTCCGGCCTTGCTGCGGCAAGCCGTGTCTGTTAGATCCAAGCCTTTCTCACCGTTTGGGTTCCTCTTAAAACCCTAGCTTTGAGGTTTTTCTGATCTCTTTAGATCTGTTCCAGATCTATGCTTTCCCTAAGATTTTAAATGATTTTCTGATATTCTTTCAAAAGTTATACTTTCAAAACCTTTATTTCCCGATTTAGGGTTTTGAGTTATGCTTCTCTGATTTTCTTGCGTGTTTCTCTAATTTTCTTCTTCTCTTGTGTGTTTTTCTACTATGTTTCTCCTACTGTGTTCTTGTTAAATCTCTTCTACCATGTTTTTCTATTATATTACCATGTTTTTCTATTATATTGCTCCTACTGTGCTCTTGTTAAAATTTCTTCACCATGTTCTTTTGCTATGTCTCTCCTACTGTGCTCTTGTTAAGATTCTCCTACCATGTGCTTATTTGTTTGTTCTACCAATTATTCTATTATGAGTCGCATGTTACTCTTTTACTTTGTTTCTCATGAGTTTCTGTTATTGAAAAAGCATGTCGAAGGTCCCAATTCCTTTATGAGACCTTTGAACTTGTTTCGACTAATATCTTTTGCTTTCTTGATTACTTTCCCTCTCACCTCGGCACTCGACTGATGTTAAAACCCTAAAATTTAGGGGTTCATCCGAGTTTGAGAACATTGGCTATGTGATATTTTTGTTCTTCATCTTTAAAGCTGTCTGGTTTCAGAAACCCTAACTATTTCGAGGTTCTAAACTTGTTTCTCCACCGAGTCTCGAAATTCTTTGTCTCAACCCCTGTCTCTTTAAGCAATTTTGATTTTTCACTAATCTTTTCTAAGGTCTTTTACGCTGGATCTTTTGTATGGTACTAAATGATACTTCTCTTCTACATTGCTAACCTATGTGACTACTGTACTCCTATAGTCTATTATCTACTGATTTTGCATTGACACGACATCTTCTTAACATGTTTGTATGCTCTTTATATGCGCTGAACTTCCCATATAAAATGGCTTTCAAATTTTGATTAGTTTCAGAGTTCCTTATATATAGGTTTGATTGATTTCTTTCATTGTTTGCTGATTTCCCTATGAGTCGATTTAAGTTATTTGACTTTCCTTAACTATTTTGACTTGGTTCATTCATGGACTAGTGATTACAAAATCTCTAATCCTTGATTTACTGGATACTAATTGATTTCTCTTACCTTATTTATTGCAAACATGTATTTCAAAGCTCTGCCCCTAAAATAAACTTCTATGTATTTACCACTAATTGCCTACTTTGCACAAAATGCTTGATTGATTTCTTTCCTTAAATAACTTTTACCGTTTGAATCTGAATTCCTTAATTAAAGGAAGTCTTGTGTGATTTATTCTTAATGATATTCAGTTCCTTAATTGTTTTCTTACCTTATTTCTGTCTGATTTCCGCACTATAAATGCATGACTCTTTCATTGACACAAGGGGGACTCATTTTTCATAGTCTTTCTGAACTTACACTTATACACAATAATATTCTCTCTTCTTGTCTGCACTGTGGCCTGTTTACAAGACCAACTGCTTTTCTCTATTTGTTTCTTCAAAACTGGTATGTCCTGATTTAAGCTTTAGCACCACAACAATGTGTTTATTTACTGCTTTTGTATCCATGTCTACTTACTATTTTCTGTGTAGTCCAACACTCTAATTAGCATGCTGATTTCTTTCTGCCTGTTTTCTATTATGAATCCCAAACCCCCTGCCCCCTATATGTTTGAGCTATGGCTTAAGGCATGGCAATATGTAAATTATTGTCCATGAATTAAACTTGATCCCTTGGGATCCTAGCCTCTAATAGTGTGTTCTAACAGGCTTATGGGTGTGCTAGCATTCTCCGTAGCTGGGTATGCCCACAGCCTGCTCTTGCCTCTTTCAATTTCCCTATTCCCCCTGAACCCCTTATGTGTACTTATTTGTAGCTATTTCCCTATCCTCCCCCCTTTTAGAATTCTGCCTCTGCACTTGTACACTCTCTTAGTCTTTTAAGTTCTCCCCTCCTCTTGTGAGTATTGCCTTGGGACCTTGAGTTCCCTATGAACTTGTACACTTGAGGGCTGGCCTTTCCACACTGCACTTGTCATAATTTGATAATGTGTTTGGGTGTGAGCATTGCCCGGAGTCACCTTTGAGGCTCTTAGGGAACTTTGACACATCCAAATGGGAGAAAGGCTTTGGATCATGATCTGTTTGAGTTGGTTTACCTCATATTTCAGACATGAAGTCTGAATCAGGCTCTCCTTGGTTGTACTTTTAATTTTTGATGTATTCTTTTACTTTATTTTAGGCTGTAAATTTTTTTAATAAACTCTTACGAATGGCTAGTGAAAAGGGTGGGATACTATGTATGCAAAGGGTAGATATCATGCATATAGGTATTTCTAAATTCTGCATTCTCTCATATATATACCATGTCTATAAGTATTTCTGAATTATGCATTTCTCACATAGATGCATATCTATAGGTATTTTTGAATTCTACATTCTCTCATATAGATATCATGCATGTTGGTATTTCTGAATATTGCATTATCTCATGTAGATACCATGCCTATAGGTATTTCTGAATTCTGCATTTCTCACAAAGATGCCATGTCTATAGGTATTTCTGAATTCTGCATTCTCTCATATAGATACCATGCATATAGGTATTTCTGAATTCTTCATTCTCTTATATAGATACCATGTCTATAGGTATTTCTGAATTATGCATTTCTTATATAGATGCATGTCGATAGGCATTTCTAAATTCTGCATTCTTTCATATAGAAATTGTGTCCATAAGTATTTGGAAATCTGAATTCTGCATATGCATATGCATATAGAAAATATGCCTATAGGTCCTTTTGAATCTTGTATATCCATTCTTCATCTAGCAATCATGCTAATAGATCTTAAACAATCAAATTCAATTAGATACCATGTTCATAGGCATTAAATGAAATTCAGCATCTACATATCATGTCTATAAGGCTTCTGCATTTTCACCATGTCTATAAAAGGGTTTAAATCAACAACGCGCAGAAAACATGTCTATAGGAGCTATTAATCGAATCTAAATCGCTCCATTCACATACAAGGCTAAAATCAGTAAATACGATGTGTCATCATTTGCAGAACTTATAGCCTTCGTAAAAACTTGCCTTCTTTAATAATCTGACAACCTTTCTTAATCAGTATGTATTCAGTTTATGGTTATCACGTTCAAAATTCAGTAGATAACATACCCATAGGATCCTTAACCCACTTACGCAAGCGTTAGGGTAAAGTTCAAATTAAATCAGTTCTGTTAATAACTACAACCAACATGCAGGCCTGATTTGGACCTCTTATCTTAATTATGCAGTAAATCAGTTTGCCTCAACCTTTAAGTTTTCGCATGCTTAGTACTTAATCAGACCCTAACTAGTATGTGTAAGTCATGCTAAATTATGTATTTCTTCGTGTAAAGAAGGTATATCTGAGCTTTTTTATTTGTTATGTGCTTTCCCTCAATTTGTTGTATATGTTTTTGTATGTCGCCTTAGAATTTTTACCTTTAAAACCACAAATAAGCCTAATATCCCTCCCCTTTTGGATTAATAATCTTAAATGCCTCCGGGATTGATAGGATCGGGACGGGTAATAGCATGCAATAAGTAAACGAGACCATTACGCGCTTCAATACCTTAATGGAGAGGGAATGGTAGATATGGATATGATGACCACGCGATAATGCCACGTGTAGCCCTCATTGAGGAGTTATTATAGGGCATTGTGTGGGGTGATCCATATTGTTAATAAACCTTGGACCCCCTTTCCTTCTTTCTTGTCTCTTTTAAAGAACATTAAACTCTTTCTTTAAGAAAAATCTGCTTTCTTTTAGTTCTTTCCAGCTTTATTTGTTTGTAAACCTTTATATGATAAAATCCCCTCTTATTTGAGACCATTTGACTATATGTTAATTGTACCAAAATTCACTATAAAAGTCTGGCCGGGAATCACACTAGTGGATTCTGAGGGGTTCCTAACAACTTCCCTTTAGAATAATTTCAAGCCCTTACCCAATCTCTGGTTATTCAAATCAACCTCTTTGGTGTCCTAATGCACCCTTATCATTAGGTGGCGACTCTTCAAATTAAACCCAATTCCCAAAAGGAATGAGTCGTCCTCCCAAATGTCATAAACACGATTTCCGCAGAAGAAAAAGGGGGCGCGACAGCATGGCGACTCTGCTGGGAACTTTTTAGGCTTTTAGCATTTCAGACCTTTATTGTGAATTTATGTTTTTTCACGCACGATTATTTGTTTATTTCTTTTAAGAGTTCAATTTTCTTTTCGATTGCAGAACTGACTTGATTCTTTTTTCCTTTTCTTTACTACTGCTTTACATTATGAAACTGTTGTATTTACTGCTTTCTTAACATGCAAATACATGACTACATGCCTTTAATTATTACATAATCATGCTCAACATCATATTTTACCCGTGCCAAACAAAATCCTATAGCAACGCTTATCATGAGTGGTTGTTCTCTTCTGATATTATAACCCCCTAAATCCGAAAAAGGCATATTTGCAGTAAAACCAGTCGATCAACGGTGTAGTCGACGGTTCCGCGCCTTTCCCTCTTGAGATGTCCGCTCAAGGGTACCAGTCTAAAACCCCATAGAAACCATACTCTATTTAAATTGTGCATGCATCATGGTCAAACCTAGCCGAATCAGTTATGTTGCCGCATAATGACTCATTAAGATAGCCTTGTCCAAAGTTCACTGGGTTTCCCTAAAACCCAAACAGACATTATCATATTCTATGCATTTATTTTGAGAACTAAATGCTTTTATGCCAATTATTGATGTTAAATAGTCGAGTTCAGTGGGGGAAGGGCCTAACCTTATTTTCTTGCAGATAATGAGGCACGAAATCCCCAGATTCGGCATGGTTACCGACATCTACCCAAGACTGCTAAGCTGGTGAAAAGATCTTCATTCCAGTGACCAGACTCTTGTCCGAAAATATCTAGGGAATCTACCTTCCCTCCTAGAAATCCAACCCAACAACAAGATCATTAAAGCTTCTACTCTCTTTTGGGATTGTGAGAGGTCTATCTTCCGCTACGGGGAGATTGAAATGACGCCTTTGTTAGAAGAAATAGGAGGACTAGTCGACTTAGTATGGGAGACTCCAGGTTTATTGATGCCTGAGAACCGCAAAGGTAGGGGTTTCCTCAAAATGATGGGTCTAAAGAATAATACAGAACTGACATGCCTCAAAGAATCCTATATCCCTTTTGATTATTTGTACGAGAGGTACGGTCACAGAAAATCCTACCGTACCTATCCTGATGGGTTTACTATTACCTCATTAGGTCATATTCATCGAAAGGTTTTTGTATTCATGTTCTATTTTCTGGGGATGATTGTGTTTCCAATGAAGAAGGCAAGAATCCACACCCCTGTGAGCACGTGATTTTTGCCCTATAAGAGAAATACTCCCAAAGATTCAAAATAAAACAATTTTAGTTTATTTGCAATTGTTGTGAATTTTGTGTTATTTGTCTTATATTATTTACATTTTATCTGTTCATATTTATTTGTTTAAATAAATAAAAATATATAAAAATATGTTGCATTTGTATATAAAATTCAAGTTTATAATTAAGAATAATTAAGCTTGTTTTACAAAAAATATAAAATCACAAAAATATGTATTTTTTGCATATTTAGCATTTAATGTCGAAATGGTGCGATTTTGTTTTAATTGACGTTTTATTTTGTGTGATAATTATTATTAGGAGTTAATTAGTGTTTTTGAGATAATTTTGGTTTTTATAATTTAATCTTAGTATTTTTTTATTTAATTCGTAATAATAAAAAAAAATTTAAAAAAAAAATAGAGAAGACAAATTCGGAATTGGGCCTCTTCCTAAATTTTAAACCTAGGCCCAAACCTATTCTACCCAACCCAAAACCCCATAACGCAAACCCATGACCCATGACCCATTACCCATTTCTTATACTACTATACACTATTCAAATAAACCCTAAACCTAACATAACACACACACACATCAGCCGCCTCTCTCATTTTTTGAACACACTTTTACACCTAACACAATAATACAGGATTTCA
>MU722158.1:7944-64939 GCA_026770625.1 Nicotiana glauca
CCCTATATAACAAATATATCCATTGTCTCAACCACTGCCCAGCAAAATTGATATTACTCTTAAGGTATTGACTCTTCAAGTGCATACCAAGCTCGGCATTTTCCTTTTGTTTCCTTACCAATTCGCTATTTCTACTTACTTAACTCAAAAACTCAAATATTCAGAGTCTACCAGTTGCTTGCATCCTTGTATTCATGTGAAATGATCAGGTGGTTTGAATATGCTTTTCTTGGTTCGATATGCTGGATGTTAGCATACTATTTTAGATCGTTGATTCACCTCACGCTAAGGGATTTGCTGATTTTAATTTTGAATTATAAAATTTCGGTTTTCAAGTTAGGTAGCGGGTTCAAACTAAAAGGGTCTTTCTTTTTGTTTGAATTCAGACTTGAATTCGAGACTCGAATTTATATATTTGGGAATATAGGGGATTAATTCACGGATATAGAATTGGACTTCTAATTAGGTAGCAGGCTCAAACTAAAAGGTATTTACTTTTGTTTGGGTTTGGACTTGGATTAAGAGTTCAAATTTATATTCACGGATTAATTAAGCTTTAGAGACAAAAAATAGAAAATTTAACTACTTTAGTTGGACTTTAATAAATAAGAATGAGACGAGCCTCGCCAAATAAAATACATAATTGCGAGGCCCTCATTAGTTAATTAATATGAAAATACTTAGAGATTCGGGACGGGCCGTTTAGCAAATTTCACGGCCTTTCCAAAAGATAACAACGCGTTAGTCTCTTTAGATGCGATTTTAATAATTTTACATTCCTAAACATGGGTGTGCATTTCATGCGACCCAAATCCAAATCCAAAAACGTTGAATAAGATTGTGTCGAGGATCCGGGTGCATTTCATGTGACGTGATCCGAAAAATACGATCTTAAACGACGTTCATTTTCTTAAATAAAATAATTTGACAAAAACGGTAATTAATTCTAAAAATGCACAAATAGGACAATATATATTAAAATAAAATATTTTAGCCAAATATGACAGTCGAGCGACCGTGCTAGAACCACGGAACTCAGGAGTGCCTAACACCTTCTCCCGGGTTAACAGAATTCCTTACCTGGATTTCTGGTTCGCGACTGTTAAACAGAGTCAAACCCTTCCTCGATTCGGGATTCAAAAAATGGTGACTTGGGACACCATAAATCTCCCAAGCGGCGACTCTGATTTCTTAAATAAAAACGAATCCCTTTTCGATTGTCCTTAAAATGGAAAAACTCCTTTATTTACTATATCTCTTCCCGAGGTGTAGTAAACGCCGATAAGCCAAAGCAGAAAAAAGGAGGTGTGACACGTGTCAGTACCACCACCATTGATACCTCGGACGCAAACATTGTTCCTATGAATTCGGTCATGATCAACCTTCAGCTTGTTCAGAGTTGTCAAAGTACATATGTTGGCGCTCGACCCATTATCAATCAACACTCGAGTGATCACCGAGTCTTCGCATTTCACGGTCAAGTATAGGGCTTTGTTGTGTTCTGTACCTTCTGTCGGCAATTCATCATCAAAGAACGTCACCGTGTTTACCTCGAAGATTTTATGCACTATCCTTTCCAAGTGATTTACAGAGATTTTATCCGGAACATGAGCCTCATTCAGGATTTTCATCAGTGCCTGGCAATGGTCACTGGAATGGATCCACAAGGATATCAACAAAATCTGTGCCGGAGTCTTTCTTAACTATTCCACAATGGAGTAGTCTTGGGCCTTCATTTTCTTCAGAAAATCTTCCGCTTCTTCCTTCGTCACGGGTTTCTTTATCACCGCTGGGTTGGACCTTCTTAACTCTACGGTAGCAAAACACCTCCCCGAACGAGTTAACCCCTGAGCTTCACATATTTCTTCCACAACCTCTTTCCCTTTCTACATCACCATCGCTTTATTGTCGCTCTATGGCACGGCTTTCTCGCTGATTATCGGCCTCTGCACTATTGGCCGGATAACAACTGGCCCTATGCATGCTGGCTTGATTGGTACCCCTTTCACCATTACTTTGACTGGTTCTGGATTCTTTGCAACAACAGACGGTCTCTTCCCCATCACCACCACTGGCTTGACATCTACCTTCTCCAACTGTACCACCTCATTTCCACCGGTCGACTTTTCTTTTGGGCTGGCACGAATCATCATCACCGTCTGTGAGGGTTTCTTTAGCCCCCCTCCTTCTTGCACAAGCTCGATCATGTAGGTTTCGTGGTGTGCTGGCAATGGGTTCTGATTAATGTTGGGTGCCTCCGGTGTCTGAACCTCGATCTTGTTGGTGTCAATAAGATCTTGCACCGCACGTTTCAACTTCCAACACTTCTTGGTATCATATTTAGGAGCCCCCGAACAATACTCACAGCTTACCGAGCGGTCCATATTTTGGGGAATGGGATTTGGCAATCTGGGCTCAACAGGACTCAACAAACCCAACTGTCTTAATTTGTGGAACAAAGCAGTATAAGTTTCTCCCAACCTAGTGAAGGTTATTTGTTTCTACACCCTTTCATTTCTGAAAACCTGATTTCCCCGGAAACCTGTCCCTGGAGGGTTCCTGTAGGACCTTGGTGGCGGATAGGTGTCTTGTGGAGGTCGGTATGTATTTTGCGGAGGTGGATATGTGTTTTGGGGAGCCGGCGTGCGCCATTGCGGGCGAGCCGGAGGCTGGGTGTATGTCTGGGCTTGATGGACGGAGAAGTGTGGTTCTTGTGGTGGGTAGTAGGGTTGCGGAGGGTAATTTGGAGTGTGTGGGTAATTTGGGTGAGGGGGTCTAGATTGGTATCGGGGGGAAGGACCTCTTGATCTGGACCAATTACCTGCCTCTATTGTTGCGACCTCTTCTCTTCTCTTCTTCCCGAGCGCACCTCCCGTGCCGCTCTGAATGGCCTGAGTGGTTGCTTTAATTGCCGAATAGCTCAGGATCTTATTGGACTTAAGTCCATCTTCAATCATACCGCCCATTTTTACCACCTCGTTGAAAGATTTGCCAACTGACGTCACTAGGTGACCAAAGTAGGTTGGCTCTAGAGTCTGCAAAAAGTAGTCTACCATTTCCCCCTCTCTCATCGGAGGATCAACTCTGGCTACCTGTTCTCTCCACCGGAACCCAAATTCTCGGAAGATTTCACCGGGCTTCTTCTTAAGCTTCAGCAATGTGAGACGGTCAGGGACGATCTCAAGGTTGTACTGAAAGTGACCTGTGAATGCCTGGGCTAGATTGTCCCCGGTGTACCACCTACTCGGATCCTGTCTTGTGTACCATTCTAGTGCGGACCCACTTAGACTTTGGCCAAAGTAAGCTATCAGCAACTCATCTTTACCACCTGCTCCTCTCATCTTGCTGCAAAACCCTTGCAGATGTGACATAGGATTGTTGTGACCCTCGTATAGATCAAACTTTGGCATCTTGAACCCTGCCGGCAATTGGACGTCAGGGAAAGGACACAGGTCCTTGTAGGCCACGCTGACCTGATTGCCTAACCCATGCATGTTCCTGAAGGATTTCTCCAGGATTTTAAATTTTCGCAGTACTTCGTCCTGCTCTGGGCTCTTGGCCGGCTTTTCAATCTCCGCCGGGACATCAAAGGGGGGATTATAGGCATTTGGCTCGGGTGCTTTGAATGTGGGTTTAGGGGGGTAATACTGGGCATCGTGAGCCTGAAACAATGGCTCACTAGATGACCTCTGTAGCGTGGCTGGTGGGGGTCCCATGAAAACAGGAACATTTAGTGGGGGAGGGTTCTGATTGGGTGGTGGAGCTTGGGGATCATAGGGATTTCTTCCCTAATAGTAGTGGTGACTGGGGAAGCTTGTTGAAGGGCCAGGGGGAGGGTATTCCGGCGTGTGCCCTAGGGGAAGAGTAGGAGTGATGGGTGGTTCAGGCCCCTTTTGTACCCTAGCCAAGGCTAGCTGCATTTCGTTCATCTCCAGTCTCATCTTTTCCATTTTTTCCATTGCCTCCTTCAGGAGCTGACTTTCCGTTCTTTCCTCTTCAACACTTTGGTCTGAACTAGTCATGCTTTTCAGTATGGGCCCTTTGGATCTTGTTTGATAATGGTATGGTGCCAGTACGCTCTAACAAACTAACTGGATTGAAATTGGGAAAACAACAAACTTGTCAGCGTTAGAGTTTTAACAAATATTGCAATTGCACGTTGGGGGATGCAATGTTCTTAGGCAGTTAACCATTTCTAACATGTTTTTGCTCCGACCGCATGCATCATCCCGGCTTATTTGTGCCTCTTTTGGACTCTTTCTTTTCTCTCTATCTTTTCGGAAACCATCCATTTTTTTATTTTTTTTTTCTCTTTTAACGGTGGTCAAATCTTATGGGGATTACCTACGTATCATGTCCCCTCATGAATCAGACCGGGCGTAGTTCTGCCACCAAGTTAAAAATAAAGACAACAATTTTTCGGAAAATTCATTTCATTGCCGAAATATTCTATTACAAACTACCCACTTGGGAAAAGGAAGAACAAAATACAGACTCTATATTACTAGCATAATTCGCTGCAAAGAGAGAAACACACGAACAGACAACAGACTCTTAAAACAACAAATGAAGACTTGGACTAGGTATACACTAGAGCTTTGAATATTGGTGTCCGCGAGGCATCGTTCGGCCTTTCCACGGGCTTTGGTGTAAGGCCTCTTTGCTAGCTTTTCAATTCTTCCATGATCTGGTGGATGTAGCCCATGACTGAAGCAAAGAGGGTAGTACGTGGCATTTCCTCACATGCTAGGCACCTCATAGTGATGTAGTGCCCGATCTCTTCGATTCTTCCCCTGATTATATCCCTTTCCAGAAGCAGTTGTTCTATTCGTTTATTCTTTGCCCCCAGCACTTGAGCGTTGTCTGCGAGCTGATCCTGAAATTTGTTCATCTGTTCTTCCATTCGTGCCATCAAATCATAGCAACGCTCCCTGTCAGCCCTGGCATCTCGGGCTTGTTTAAAGACCCGTTCTTTGAGAGTGGAATTTGTTTCTCTTAATATAGAAATGGTCCCTTCATAATCCCTCTTTACTTGCCGCAGGTGCTTTACTCGTGCCACTGTACCTTTTACCCATCTGGCTCGAATTCTCGCTATGCTAGCTTCTGCCCTTTCCAAACCCTCTTGGCCTTCAATGACCTGGTTTCTCAACCCAGTTATCATACTTTTGTCAGCCTGATTTCTCTGTTGGGTGTTGGCATCTATTCTGACTCGTCGGATTTGGGCTTTCAGGGCCTTGTTGTCTTGGGTCAACCTGTTTTTTTCTCCTGTATCAGCATCAATTTGCAAGCTATTTTCATATTTCAAGTCCCGAACCTGTTGTTTTAACTTGCCAATTTCAACCCGATAGCTTTCTTCTTTTCCCAACCAACCCCATTGTGCTTGTTATGATTCTGCAAAGTCTTGGACGTGGGGTTTTTTAGCTGGCCTCTTCTCTCTTGTACCATGCGAGGTATTCCGGCAACACTTCGCTTTTGGCCTGATCCCTCACACAAGTATCTATTTTCAGGGTTTGACATTCATTCCAGATTTTCCGAACTATCGCTTCAGGGAACTGCCCACTGGGCCCAATTTCGACCACCTGGTTGCTGAGGTCCTCTTCCTTTGGGACTATTTGGCGCCTCCCCAACTGTCTCAATACTCGATAGGGATCATATGGCTGAATAATTTTGAGACCCATCAGCAGTAAGTGTGATTTGGCGGCTGACATGTATATGATTTCATTTACGGGTAGCCACCCAAATGCCCGTTCTATTTGGCTTGCGGAGGCGGACCGTAGGAGAGTTACCCATTCAGTGGCCCCTTCTGGCAAACTGAACCCGTCGACCCTTGTGGAAAACTCTTCTATACAAGTCTTTTCAGATGACCCGTAGCTTATGAGCTGAGGGCGATAACACAAGTGTTCGATCATCCACATTTGGAGCAATACATTGCAACCCTCAAATAAAACCTCTCCGGCTTTGCAAACAGTAAGGGCACGGAAGATGTCTGCTATTATCATTGGTGCCAGAGTGTTGTTGTCTTGCTTGAGCAAAGTGCTGACCACCCCAGCAACTTGTATATTAATTTTTCCGTCTTTCCTAGAGAATACTAGCAGCCCCAGAAAGGCTATCATAAAAGCAATACACCTATGCCTTTCCCATTTCAGCCGATCTTCCCCACTGCAGATTTTACCCTCGGGATTGTTGAACCCTCCAAGATGACCATATCTGTCGTATATGAATGCCAAAGTACAAAAGCCCTCTGATAAATCTGGGTTGTGTACAGTTCTGTGGATCTTCACAGTGTCTAGGAACCTGTGTATAGTTACGGCCCTTGGCGCAATAAGATACTGCTCTCTCATAGGAATTTTAGGACCCCCGATGTACCCTGCCAATTCTTCCAGTGTCAGTGTGAGCTCAAAGTCTGAGAAATGAAACACATTGTGTGCTGGGTCCCAAAATGAGATCAACGCCCTTATGATGTCCCCTCTCGGATCAATATTCAACAACCCAACCAGATCTCCCAAGTACAACTTGACTGTATCTTGCCCGGATTTTCCTAAGTCATTCTACCACATGCACAAACCCAAAGGGACCCTGTTTATAATAGCTCCAGATGAATTCCGACTCGTGCTCTTTCTGCACATTTATTAAGGTGATTTAGACAAAAGAAAAACCTTTATTTGACTCAAGAAAAATAAACTAGTTTTCCTCTTTCCCAATTTTAAAAAAAGGAAAGGCTGGTTTTCCGAACACGTTTCAGCACTTCAGGGATGAAGATTTTAAGGCTGTAGGGGTTAACCGGCCAAAAGCCTAAAAAATGACCAAAAATGGCCGTTTATGCAAAACTCAGCCTTCCGGTGTCCCTTTCGGGAACATTCGGCTATTTTTGATAAAACGGTATCACCCGACTTATTTATAACAAAATTAGAATTTCACATTTTTTTTTTGGCTATTTTTTGCAAAAGGGGAAGTTGGACCCGACGAGGGTTGCCTACGTATCTCACACCCTGTGAGAATCAAACTGGCGTAGTTCGGGTAAGGAAAGATAAACTAGATTTAAAACAAGACTCCTTTCTTTTCACAAATAAACTTCTTTCTTTTTCCAATTTTTCTCAAAATTTGGCAGAGTTTTGACACTACTTGGGCATTGGTTTTTTCTGAAAATAAGTAGTTATCTCTACACTGTCATTTTCCCTTCTTCTTTTTTCACGATTTTCTAGTATCCCTAATTTTCGTAAGTCGGTCTGCATGCAAGTCTGAACAAATAAATGCATAAAGCAAACAAGATGTAGCAGGATGGTCTTTTCACTTCAGGTTTCTTGTCCTAGACGGACCCAACCCCTGTGTTGAGTCCCCTAAGTCAAATGCAACATGATGCAAATAAGTGTTCCTACTAGGGATCCGACATGAAGTCAAGTTATTCTAGGTTAAAAACCTGGGTATGTGTTCTAGACAGTGTACCCGAGCGGACAACTCAAGTCGGGGAGGGGGCTACGTACCGGGGACCCGCGAGATCGTCTGGCTTTGTAACTTGTCCGAGCCCTTTTCTTATTTCAAAGTATGACACTAACAGAATAGGGAGTCTCAACCAGTGAGCACATCCCTGGAGGTAAGGAGAGAAGGTTTTCGGCACAGTTTATATGTACAGTTCAAATAATATCAAAGCGGTAAAAAGCATCATTTTGCACATTAAGCATAAATCATATGAAAATATCAGATAATGAAGCCAAAATATAACAATTTATCACAAGCTCGAATTTCTAACCCTGAACCAGTGGTTCTGGGTCAATTAATCCCCAGCGGAGTCGCCAGAGCTGTCACACCTTCTTTTTCCGCCCCGCGAGAGGTGAAGGAGTTTTTCCCAATTAAAGGACAATCGAACGAGATTTGTTTATTTATTTCAGAGTCGCCACTTGGGAGATATAGGGTGTCCCAAGTCACCGGTTTAATCCTGAATCGAGGAAAGGTTTGACTCTATTTAACAGTCCACGAACCAGAAATCTGGATAAGGAACTCTGTTAACCCGGGAGAAGGAGTTAGGCATTCCCGAATTCCGTGGTTCTAGCACGATCGCTCAACTGTCATATTTGGCTGATTTATCTGATTTATAACATGCTTTAACTTATGTGCAAATTTTAACCTTTAACTGCTTTCAATATTATTATTATTATTTTAACAAAGAATTGCAACGTTGTAAAAATGTATCTCGAACCACGTCACATCAATGTACCCGTGGTTATCGACACATTTCGACTCCGTTGAGATTTGGATTTGGGTCACATAAATATGCACCCAAGTTTAAGAAAGTAAATTATTAAAGGCGCGCCTAAAGCGACTAGCGTATCGTTATTTTGGGTAAGGCCGTGAAATTTTGCTAAACGGCTCATCCCGAAATCTAAGTAATTCTACAAACAAGTATAGAGGGCCCCGCGGCTTATGTATTTTTTGTTTGTCGAGGCTCGTCTCATTCATGATTTTTAAAAGAATTACAACGTCATGAAAATGCATCTCGAACCACGTCACAATCAATGTACCCGTGATTATCGACACATTTCGACTTCGTTGAGACTTGGATTTGGGTCACATAAATGTGCACCCGAGTTTAAGAAGGTAAGGTTATTTAAAGTATGCGCCTAAAGAGACTAACGCGTTACTGTTTTGGGAAGGCCATGAAATTCGCTAAACGGCTCATCCCGAAGTCTAAGTATTGAAATATCTTCATTTAATGAGGGCCCCCGCAATTTGCGTTTTATTTGGCGAGGCTTGCCTCGTTTATTTTTTTGGATAATCCTAAAAATGACTACATTTTTCTATTAAGTTCGTCCTTAAAAATGAAATAAGAAAAAGATCCTAATTTATTTTTTTGCATGCTTACGAGTTGTTATAGTCGGGCCTCTTATTAGTTGTTAGTTTACAATAGACGCTAACGGAAATTTGCACTTAAACTTGTAAAAATAGAAAATTATTTGTGCCTCATTCTATAAGCGAACTACTAAGGCTGAAATTATAATATGCATGCGAGATTGACAAAATGTTAAACCAACTAACCGTTCCCCAAGTGGATTTGAACTAACATTTTTTTTGAATGATTGAGACTACTGGAATTAGCTACTAGAAGGTGTCATTAACTTGATCCAAACACTGTCCTATACATTGCCTAATGGAACCCGATTTTGGTAGAGTTAGCTAAAGTGGTTAAAACTACATGGTACTAGGAGGAATGGCGAATCGCTACTCATTAGGATACAGTCCTAAAATCTGTTTTAAAACACAATTGCTAATAGGGGATTAAATCTGAATAGCCAATCCACTAACTACTTTGTTTCATTCTATAATTTACACAACCAACTACAATTGAATCTGCAATTGACAACTACAAACTATAGTTTAAATACCAAGCAGTTCCAGTTAAGTACAAGACTACATCATGCATTCTTGTTGAGTTATAAAACTAAACTATACAAACACTTATCACATGTCCTATTAAACTACAGGTACAACACTAGTTCATCATTTATCTACCAAACAGATGCAATCATTCAGTATTTAAAAGTCTTCGCACTTTCATTTCATGCTCGATCTCACAGTTACATTAGTGGTGGCATCATGTGTGTACCTGGATTGAAGAACAGAACAGAAGAAAGAAGAAATGGTATCAACAGTAGCGATAGCAACACAGCAACAGAGTAACAGAAAGCCCAGCAACAGATTTTAACCATAGAAAAACCAGCAGAATTCCAGCAAACCGATGGAACAGTAACAATAAAACCCAACAGCAAACTCAGGTAAACCCAAAAGAAAACCCCAGTGAAATCCCAGAAACAAACCAGCAATTATAAACAGAATAGAATGAACCAGAAGTGCAAAAGATGCAATGGACGGTTCAGATTTTCTATTGTTTAACACTCAAAACAGAACACCCTCAGAAACTCTCAAACTACTGCCCTCATATGTTAAAAGTCAGCCAAATTTCTACTTAAACTCTGGACTTTTTGTGTTAAAAATCCAGCCTAGACTCTCTGAAAATAAATTGACCTCCCCAAAATTCCAAAAGGACCCTTTTTCTGTCAAAACTTAACCTATTTATAACCAAAAACATGCCTGCTATCTCCCTTGAACTACTCAGACCAGCCTTGGCATTTGGTCTGCCCATACCCCCTGAATTCCCACTCCTAAGTGTTTTTCTTGTTTTAACTCATGTTCCCCACTCTTGGTTCCCTAGTGTTTCAATCAAAAGTCATTGGTTGATTAAAATATTACTATTAACTCCCCATGCTATTATGTTTGGTTCCCCATTCCCCATTAAACTAAGGTATCTAATTAACCACTTGACAGCCCCCTTAAGTTGTTCTAATTACTGCCCTGTTAATTCTAAAATTACCCCTTAATTTCCCTGTATATTATTGTATTACCCTAAGATTTACAAGTCTGATGTTAGAACCTATATAAGCTATAACCCTAACACCTGACTCCTAATTGATCAACTAAATTACTACAGCTATATCCAATTCCTAATCAAGTTCAGGTAGTAGATTCAAAGCAAAAGGTTAAGATCAAAATCAGGAAAGTATCAATCAAAGGGAATGAGTTGATCATATTGGGAACCAATCCTGATCGACTCAAACCCAATGAAGTGATAAAAACTGAACATCCACAGGTTCATCTCAATACAAGTTTAACACAGAAAAGGAAACAGGCCGGTAATCATATAGGAATGAACAAAAATGGCCTATTATCATGCTTCTTCAAATTTTCAAGAAAATTTAATTGACGACACTTATTTAATCGATTGTATATACACAATTGATAACAAACAAATAGAGTCAAACAGAACAACAGGGTGATTCGTGCATTGGACAAAACAGGGGACTTATAAAACTAACAATTCGACGACATTATCAAATCGACTATATAGTTTATAACTTATATTTAACAATGGACAGAAGAAAAAGTCGACCAAATAAAAGGTCTGGAGATGGACAGAATAATTGATACAAAAATTGGAAAAAAATCAATTAAACTAAACTAGACTCTCAAACGGATATTAATAGAACACAATAGAACGAAGGGAAAGGAAAAATTACCTCAGAAACTCATAATCTAGACAACCCAGGTTTGAACTCAGACTTGAACACTTTGAGGTTGAACGGACCTTAATCGAGTGTTCTCAACTGAGAACACTTCGACTAAGGTCTATTAGACCCCAAATCCTCCTTTAATTTGGACAGATTCCCAGTTTGGGTCTTTTAGGGTTCTTGATGTTTGATTTGTGGTTCGAACGGTTCTAGCCTGATTCGAACCAAACCAAAGGTGGTTTGGGCACGAGGGAGGTCAGGGGGTGCCAGGGTGTGAGTTTGGTGTGGATTGGGGTAGGTTCCAATTTTTCTCGAACCTTCAAATGAAGATTCGAGACGGTACAGGTTGATTCGAGGTGGACGGTTAACGGATTTGGATTGGGGGTGGTTAGATTCTTAAGGGGTGTTAATCGGGTGGTCATCGGCATCGCCGCCGCCGGGTTTCAGGCGAAGGGGATGGGGGGAGGCGCTAGGGTTTCGGGGTTGGCTTTGTCTCTAATGGAGACGATGAGAGAGATGAGGGTGAGGGGGGTTTGGTTTGGGAGGGGTGTGGGGTGTGATCCAGGTTTATATACGAAATTAGGGGATTAATACAGGCCGTTGGATCAATTGAGATCGATGGCCTGGATCAATTCCCTTGTGAGGAACGACGTCGTCTCTTTAAATAAGAGACTAGGTCGGTTTTGGACGGGAACGGGTCGGGTTATGGTAGAGGCTCGAGACCGTTGGATCAAGGGAGATGAACGGCTCAGATTGACATGCCTGAAACGACGCCGTGTTAACCAATGTTGGGGCTGTACTGGACCGTTCGATCAGTTCGATCAACGGCTCAAATTTAAGATGCTGAAACGGCATCGTTTAGGTTGGTCTGAGAGATCAAGCAATTGGGTTGGGTCGTTGTATTGAGATTGGGCCTTGGATTTTAATTAAAAATTGGCCCAGCCGAGTTTTGCCCACTTATTCTCTTGCTTCTTCTTTTCCTTTTCCTTTTACTTTTCTTTTTAATTCAAAAACTAAAATTCTAAATTAAATCATAAACCAAGTTACAAATACTAATTAATTCCTAATAATTGTCACACAAAATTAAACACACATCAAGGGAAAATCACACAATTTGGACATTAAATGCTGGAAATGCAAAGTACATTATTATTTTGTGATTTTTTTATTTTGTAAAACAAAACTTAATTACTCCTCATTGTAAATTAAATCCTACATGCAAATGCGGTATATTTTTGTATTTTTTATTAATTTAAACAAACAAATACGCACAGACAAATACAAACAACAAAAGGAAAAAATAACACAAAATTCACAAAAATCACACACAACCCAAAACTATTTTATTTTGAATTTTTGGGAGTAATTCTCATATAGGAAAAAAATCACGTGCTTACACCCTTAGTATTAGAGTCTTCCATGCTAATTGAAGTCCATGCACGCGAGGTGACGAGTGTGTGCTCGGACTTATTTGTGGGAAAAAAATTGCCTTTAGGGTTCTTAGGTTCTTATGTTCATTATATGGGAAGTATTCTGTTATGATTGAGTTATCTAATTGGATAAATCACCCATATATGCTCCATACGATGTTGTTAGCTTTCCTCTAACTCTTATATGTTACTTGGCCTTAATTGCCTTAATTGAATTAGTTGTTCTTTGTTGTTTTTGTTAAGGTTATTGTGCTTCTTAGTTTCTCTGTGATCCTCTTATTGCTATGTAATCATACTCTTGGTGGTGGAACTTCCTTGTGATTGGATTGTTGGATTGTTGTTGATTCCCTTGCCAGGATGGACTATCTATATTGTTGATTCCCTTGCCGGGATGTGCTATTTATAATTGTTGGTTCCCTTACCAGAAAGTGTTGTTTATATTGTTGATTTTCCCTTGCCGGGATATATGGTTTATATTGTTGATTTTTCCCTTGTCGAGGCGTTATTGTTAATATTGTTGGTTGAGGATACCAAGAGATACTCGGGATATCAAGAGATCCCTAGATTTTATATTGAGGATACCAAGAGATCCCTAGCTCGTATATTCGGGATACCAAGAGATCCCTAGCATGTATATTGAGGATACCAAGAGATCTCCGAGATACCAAGAGATCCTTAGCTTGTATATTGAGGATACCAAGAGATCTCTAGCTTGTATATTGAGGATACCAAGAGGTCCCTAGCTCGTATATTCGGGATACCAAGAGATCCCTAGCATGTATATTGAGGATACCAAGAGATCCTCAGGATACCAAGAGATCCCTAACTTGTATATTGAGGATACCAAGAGATCCTCGGGATACCAAGAGATCCCCTAGCTCATATATTGAGGATACCAAGAGATCCTCGGGATACCAAGAGATCCCCTAACTCATATATTGAGGATAATGAGAAATCCCCCAAGTACTTACGTTTGGGACTACGGGATGGAATCTTGGGAGATCCCCTGTCGATATTTTGTGAGTGTAAAAGCACGAAGGGTGATGTCGTGCACTTTCTGTTTGCTGTGTGTAATTGTTGTTATCAATTCAAGTGTTTTAACAAGTTAGATTCCCATGCTGCTGTGATTCTTTGTGTTGGAACCCATAGTGTTGTCAATACCTCGCCGTATATATATATATATATATATATATATATATATATATCCACACTTCAACTTCAATAACTTCTACGTTTTGACTCAATTAATTTCTCAACTAAATTTTTCTTAAATCGTCTGAGGTTGTATTCCACTTAAAAAAAGAATTTCTACTAAGTTGTGAATTATTAGATCGCATGGAAAAGGGAATAATTCATTCGATGTTGTAAAATGGTACATTCTTTATTCAAATAATTTCTAAAAATAACTTTTCCTTTTCTCGTTGGCTTTCCCTAACTAGCTTAGAATTTGTAATTTATTTATATTAGGTAAACAAGACGTCTTGAACATATTGAGTGCATTTGTACGGACATTATGTATCGCATAGCATGTGGATTTCTTTTTTTAAGAGTGAGATGGAAAGTATGGAAGCACAAGGTTCATGTGTGTTGAGGGTTCGGAAGTTGAGATCATGATGTGAGTGATCAGAGTTGGCATTGTTTTCTTTATTTGGATACATTCTTACTTGTCCTTGTTCCTGTTATGTCAGTGTTGACTTACTTGGTTATTTGATGTACTCGGTTACTTGATTTACTTGGTTATTTGACTTACTTGGTATCGTTCGTTACTACCATGTTCTTTCTTTATTGTTCCTATTGTTTGCATTTTGATTTCTCTCCGTTGTTGATGTTACCCCATTATCTTTATCTCGATACTCTATTATCATATCCTGTTCATTTCATTTGACCAGTATGTGTCTTGACTGTTCCTCGTCACTACTCCACCGAGGTTATTCTTGATACTTACTGGGCAATGCTGTGGTGTGCTCATACTACACTTCTGCATATTTTTTTTGTGCAAATCCAGGTATTGTTCGCTAGTAGTTGTGCGTATTCTTGTCGAGGCGACTCAACGTAGCCCTGCTGCTGCGTTCGCAGGCTTCGGAGTCACCTTCCTATTTTATATTCTCACTGCTGTACTTATTTCCATACGATTGTGTTTAGAAATGGTAACGAAAGTTCTGTAGAGCTTATGACTTGTACTACTAGGTTTTGGGAAGATGTTCATTGAATAAATGGTTTATTTCAGAAGAAGTTTAGATGTTATTATTTATTATTATTTTTTCGCAATTATTAGGCTGACCTAGTCCTTAAGACTAGGTGCCATCACGAAACCCAACGTAGGGGAAATTGGTTCGTGACAAGTTGGTATCAGATCCCAAGGTTCATAGGTGCTACGAGTCATAAGCGAGTTTAGTAAAGTCTTGGGGATCGGTACAGAGACATATGTACTTATCTTCGAGAGGCTACGGAACTATTAGGACAATCTCACTTCTTTCATTCCTATCGTGCGAGCTTATTGATCCCGAAGTTTAAACTTTTATCATTCCCTTCTCTCACCGACGGTAAGGACACGAGCTGCAGTTATCGGCGGCGCTGCTCCCAAAGCAGGTGTTGCTGGAGGTAGAGGAAGAGGCCAATGAGGAGCATGTTCCACAGCTAGACTATACCAAGAGCAGCGAGTTTCCATTAGACAGGTCCTAGGTGTCATGACGGCATAATTTGTGGTTCCAGTTCAGCCCATGGTCAGGGCAGCAGCATCCGAGGGAGAACAACTTAGATTTGCGAGGTTCAAGAAAAATGTAACCCTCCTACATTCAGCGGTTTGGCTTGAGAGAGCACAATGGGTTTCATAGAGGAGTGCCATCGCATTATCAGCACTAAGGGTATTGCAGAGACGAGTGTGGTTGCTTTTACTACGTTCCAGCTTGACGGAGCGGCTTAACAGTAGAGGTGGACATATGAGTTGGGTAATTGGCCGATGCAGTTCACTTAAATGGATTCAATTTTTAGAGATGTTTCGAGAGAGTTTATACCTCAGTCACTTTGATTCAGCATGGCTCGAGAGTTGGAGTCAGATGTTTTGTTTCAGCAGGTGGTAGGGATCGCTCGCCGGTTAGAGGGCATATGGTATCGGAGGCGAGAGGACAGCCGAGATCAGGAAAGAGAAAGTACAGTGGGGCGAAGAGGCCTCATAGACCGGAGAGATCTACTGGCCCTTATTCTGGAGGAAGGGTATGACATGGTGGAGGTTCGTGGGTTAGCCAGTTCATTTTGCACTTTAGGCTTCACAGTGATTCGGGTGTTCATGGGTCTCAAAGTACTCATACCGCACAGTTCCCACTGCCACGGCAGTAAAGAGGTTGCTTTGAGTGTGGATATACTAGCCACATGGTGAGAGATTTCCCCAAATTTCATGCAGATGTGTCACAGCAAGGTATTCAGGTGAGTAGAGGGCGCCAAAGAGGGGGAGGCCCGACCCGTTGATTTTTTTCATATGGTAGGCTTAAGGCTGTTTTGCCAGATGATGTCATTCAGATATGATTTTGATTGTTATAGAGGAGCACCATCCATAGTTCAGTGCAGCTCTGTTTATCGAGGTGAGTTCCGCTATTTGTTGCCCCACTTATGGGTGCATTTCAAGATTTACACTCTGTTTATGTGTAACCATGTTGGAAGGTTCTATGAGTGATAGCCGTGTCTATCATCTATTTTTGTTTATTATCGAGAATTATGAGAGTAGTAGTAAATTTCTGTTGTCCTTCTCGGTAGGCTTGAAGTGATTTATGAGTATTTGTGGCTACGAGCCGTGATTTTATGCTCCACCGGTGTGGGAGCCAGTACTTGTTGTAAATTGTGATGGAATTGATCTAGTGAGAGTTTCCAGCTGATTTTATGTGTACCCTACCTAAGATTCAGAGTTGAGGGCAGGACCCTCGTTGTTTCATGCGATTTGATGTGTTGAGACCGAGCTGTGTACCACGGTGGGAGTTAAATCAGTATGAGATCCTTGTGATTCTTTTATATGTTTTAATTCTTTCTTGTTAGATTGTGTGGTAAATTAGTTTTGATAGAAAAATTTGGGCTTGACGGACTTGTTTGATAGTTCCTTTATGTGTTTCCTCTTCATATTCAGTCATTCTCGATCTGTGTTTCTTGAGTCCTAGCTTGTGGGGTTTGTGCCCGTTGGTATTACTGGGTACCATTGTGGTGTGCACATACTACACTTTTGTATTTTTTTTGTGCAGGTTTAGGTATTGTTTGCTAGTAGCTGTGCGGGTTCTTGTCGAGGAGACTCAAGGTAGCCCTGCTGCTGCGTTCGCAGGCTTCGGAGTCACCTTCATGTTTTATATTCTCACTGCTGTACTTGTTTCCATACGGTTGTGTTTAGAAATGGTAACAAAAGTTCTATAGAGCTTATGACGTGCACTAGCGGGTTTTGAGAAGATGTTCAGTGAATAAAGGATTTATTTCAGAAGAAGTTTAGATATTATTATTTTTCCGTAATTATTAGGCTGGCCTAGTCCTTAAGACTAGGTGCCATCACGAAACCCAACGGAGGGGAAATTGAGTCGTGACAATTGGCGTCTCGTTGTTCCTCAGTAGCACCGGGGCTTTTAAAATTCCTTTGGTGATGTTCCCCAGTGGTGATTGATGTTGCCTCTATTGGGGTGGTTGTTGTTGCTTCTCCTGCTTTGAAGGTGAAGTTTTCTGGGTTGATTCCGACTGGAATATTCTGAACTGGGGTGTTGCATAGGGATCCTCAACTGTTAGATCTGGGAATAACGGGATACTGTTGAAGATCTGTTGAATCCTATCTTGGATAGACAAGTCAATGTTGATGTTCATGTTGGCTGGGTGGGTCTGCTCCATGACTGACTGCCACATTTGAGCTCCAAGCATCCCCCAAGCCCCTGTTTAGGGCTTCTACTATTACCTTTGCCAGATGGGCTGGGTTTTGAATGATTATGGAGATCTGTTGCTTGCCCAGTTGAAAATCGTAGCTTAGGGATTGTCCATGGAGTGCCAGCTCCAGCCATAATGCTGGTAGGTGGTCCGGTGGTGGTGGGGTGGAGGTTAGGAAGATTGGGGGGTTGGGATTTGGTTCTATTTTTAGGTTTCTTATTCCTATCCATTTTTGGGTTGGTAATAAAGGATGGAGTGTTGGGGTAATCAAATGTTTCTGACTGTTGTGAATTTGGATCGATAAGCATGCTGTTTTGGGGTTTGTGTCTGATACACTATGAATGGGGTTAATTTGATATCCGGCTGAGTTGATGGGTTCTGTCAAATCACTGGAGATTTTGTGATTATACTTCTTTGGCTCTTGGTATTTCATGGAGGGATTTTCTCCAGATGGTGTTGGTAGGGGAGCCGTAGTGTTGTAGTGGTTATCATTGTGGCCTACAATGGGGTCTATTTTCCCAGAGGTGTGTGGTGGGCCAGTTTGCTATTTTTGGCTTTCCTCTTGGTTTTTGGGCTTGGTTGACTTTGGCTATGGGGTAATGTCCATTTGGTTTGGTTTAGTGGTTATAGGGTCTGTCTTTGGTTGTGTTTGAATCGTGGGCCCAGGTTTGTGGTTTGTGTGCATTTGGGCATTCCCTGGGTCCACTTTTCGTTTAATACTTGTATTGGGTCGTTCTCTTGTGGGCCGCCCAGTTGTATTTTATTGTCCAACTTGTGATCCCTTTGTGGAAGTGGGTTGGATCCGGTCCGTTTCCTATAGCTATTAGATTTATTGGTGTAACGGAAAGTTTGGGTTTCAAGAAACTTATCGGATGTAACATCGAACATTTTCACTGTGATGCCTTCTAGATTTGTTGATGGTTTATCCTTTATAATCTTGTCCTTTGCTTCATTTTACTTTGTGTTGAACTCTTTCTTGCGCCTTTTGGGGAAGGAGACCACTTTACATTCTTCTTCTTCCTCCTTGTTTGGTGTGTGGCCTGAAGCATCATTTTTCTTAGTATTTGAGCATTCAGGGTTGTCTTAGTTTTGTGGTTGTTGTTATTTTCTCTGTGTAGGCATCCTTTCAAGATGTTCCCTATCCTTCCACAACTAGTACATAGAACATTTTCTCTTTCATAAAGCACCGACTGTTTGTGGTATCCTATTGCGACTGAGGTAGCAAGTGGTGTTTCCAAGGGTACATGTATGCATATCCTTGCATATCTTCCTCTGAGAGTGGCTAAAGTGCACATATCAATTTTTAGGAGCTTTCCTAGTTTCCTGCCCACTTTTTCTAGGACTTCCTTGTCATAGAACTTGGTGGGTAGTTGTGGTAGTCTTACCCAAATTGTAGTGAAGGATAGAGTTGTTGTCTGTGGGACGAATTTGGGTTCCCATCTTCTTACTGAGAGGAAATTCCCTGATATGAACCATGGTCCTTTTTGTATAGCTTTCACTAGATTCTCCTCTCTACCAAATTTGACTATGAAAAAGTCTCATGCTAGGTCAGTCAAGATCAACTCTTCGGATGGGTTCCATAAATCAACCAGTTTAGATCGGAGAAGATAGCGTGGCATTTTTTTCCCAAACAGCTTCCTTGCCTTTTTCTTGTGTTAAGGTGGATTGAAGTTCTGTAGTGAAATAATCCGCTTGCGTAGTACTTTTCTTGTCAAGTAGCATTTCCTTGTAGGAGTGGGATTGGGTTGGTTCCTCTTCCATGACAGTGTCGTCCGGTGGTATGTAGGGTGATTTGGGTAGGTTTCCCATTGGTTGTTTGTAGTGATGGATGAGAGTTTCTCTCTCTAAACATGACTAATTTTCGAAAATTGAGTATGTAAAAACTACTACTACTCCATATAACTATAAAATTCTTTCACATTTAAAATCCTATAAGTATAGTTCTTTGAAACACTGTAGCTAGATTGAATCAAACGAAATTCTTTTTTATTCTTGAAGAATATTTGTTTGAAGAGTCAATTTGCATAAATGGACATCAAAACAATAACAAAACTTTGGCTATACAATTGATATCATTAATTTCAATTTAGCACATTCAAGGAATTGAAGGGTATAAGCTGAAACCCCTCCATTTAGTTGTAGTCAAGCCAATATTGCAAGGGTATAATATTTTTTTCGTTGAAGAATATTAGTTTTGAATCATTAGATTATGTGAAAGGTTTTTTTTCAAACTCAACAAGAGATAAATTGGTTTCTAATTGATAGTTTCTATAGCAACTTTTAACTGTAACAAAGAGTATATATGAAGAAAAAATTTGTATGACGTGAATATTTTTTTTTTAAATGTAAACAAATTATTTCGAAAAATTTCTTTACTTTTTTTAATTCAAAGATAATAAAAATATAAGATATTTTTAAACATTAGTAGAGAGTTTTAAAATTATTATAATAGAAGTTATATCATGGATAAACTCAAAAAATCAAAATCTTATGGAATATTTACATAATATCCTGCCATATTTATTGTTTACTTTTTATAGCTAATATAAATAGATGATATACTGACAACACACGATTATACATATATTATATATAAATTATATATAAATTACACATCATTCAATTTTTTAATTTAAGTGGTCGGTTGATCACCTATTTAGGCTGATTAGATATAGCCAAAAGAAAAAATATAAAATAATTTTAACCAAAGTCTAAAAATATAATTAAAGTTCATATGTAGATAATTTTTATTCAAACTCGTCCTTTTATAGTGAAATAAATTAATTTTTTGTAACAACAGAAATAATGACATAAAAAAAAGATAAAATAAAACAAATTAAAAAAAATATTAGAAAGATCTAAAAATGAGAAATAAAAGATGACAACAAATTTCTTCTTATGTTTCATCTTTGTTGAGTATAAAAAATCCTAAAGTTAATCTCATCGATTTTAAATAATTTTTTTCCAACTCAAATACATAGACTATAAGATAAGGATATCTTCGAATATTTTTTTTTAATTTACATTATATGTCGTTTTTAAAATATCACTATTACTAACAAACTGATATGATATTCGAATTTGAATTGGAATACAATTTGAGTAGTTTGCATTGAGGTTAAGTCAAGTATGGTGTCGAAAAATAAAGTACTTGACAATTTTAAGATAATATATGCAATATTTTATAATAATAATCAACTAATTTAAAATCTAATAATTCAAAGAACAATTTTATTTAAAATCTAATAATTCAAAGAACAATTTTATATATATATATATATATATATATATATATATATATATATATATATATATATATATATATATATATATATATATATATATATATATTAAAATTTAAATTCTGGGGCTAGAAATATTGATAAACTTAAAGTGGAGTCATACTGAAATAAATCCGGTCAAAGAATCATTTAAATTTTTAGATAGCCGATTAAAGTAATTTTTTTTAATAAACGGCAATATCTTCACTTGCATCATTACAAAAATAATAATTATTATAATATATATGAAGTTTTATAAATTGAAATTTCAAAATAGAAATATTTTTGCAAGATAAAATCATACCAAATAAGAGTTCAAGTTGTAGTATAAGAGTCACGTCGTAATTAAAGAATCATTTATATCGTGTCAACCTTTGTGCTTTGCCATAAATATGAGTTATTATTTCACTTTGTGACTATTTTTAGGTTCCAATGACACCTATAAGAATAGTGCAAAAATAAAATATTAAGGTTATTTACATATAATTCAAATAACTCAGATATTTAACATGGTTCATGTCAAATATCATAACAGAGTAAAAAAATTCACTAGCTAAAGAATTTTTTATATTTTAGATAGTCAACTAAAATGAGTTATGAATTAAGAATAATATTTTCAATTACATTATTACAAAAATAATATTTTAAAAACTAAAATTTTAAGAAAGAAATATTTTTTAAGAGATATCAACACATCAAATAAGAGTTCAAGTAGTAGTAAAAGAGTTAAGTCAGAGTCATTCATTGTCACAACATTTGATTGTTTTGCCATAAATATGAGTTATTATTTTGCTTCCTGACTATTTTTAGGATCTAATGACACCGGCAAGAATGGTATCAAAAAAGAAAAATAAAAAAAATTATTAATTTTTTTCATGTAGTTAATGATTATCTATATTTACTGAGAAAGTGTCAATTTTAAGATTATTTATATACAATCTAAATAACTTAAATATTTGATATGATTAGTGTTCGCGCACCCGCGTGTCTACTAATACTAGCTAAGAGTAAAATGACAATTTAGAATTAAATTACTTTAAATATGGAAAAATATTATTAATTTGAAATACGATTTAAAGAAGAATACATGCCACTTAAAATAGGACAATAAGAATATAACTCTAGCTAGTGTAATTAGGTCATATAGTGAACATACTTAATCAAAAGTTGTACAGTTGTACTTGTGAATTATATATAGCAAGTTGTTCGATGAATATGGTAATTGAGGTATACACAAATTTGATTCAAATAAGAATAAGAAAATAGAATGATAGTGAAAAGTGGAAAGACACTTTTTTTATAATCGTAATGTGAGTAAGTTTATGCATACCTTTTCATATTATAAATCGATGATGCATGGGCTTTCAGGTCTCATCCACTCGTGCGAGTGAGATTATGATTTATGACTATAAAAAGGTGAATGAATTGATTTGATAGTAGGTGGACCATGCAATTACGGACGACTGGCCTCTTGTAACCCACATAATAATTAAAACATATCCTGCATTTTGGAACTAGTAAAATAGCTCACATAATGATAAACTAATGTGATGTCTAATTATATATCAGTTGGAAAGCTAATTGTCCCAATTTCAAAGACTTTAAGTTCCATCACCATACATGTTCTCTTTAATCAAATCTTGTCTTGGCATTATTTGTTCCAATTTCTGCACTCAACAATTAATTTTAACTTCTGTTACCATAAATTTAGCCAAGTTGGAGGTTTAAGTTGTACCCTATTCTTTTTAGTTTCTGTGGCGTAATTTGACATATAGTTTTAAAAAAGATAAAAAATATTTTAAAATTTGTAGTCTCAAACATACTATGAAATTTCTAAAGCATATCATTAAACGTAAAATAAATATATAAAGGGTGAAAAAAATTTAAACGGATTAATAAAGTAATAGTGTCGTGGAATGAAAGTAATTGTATTCTGACCTCCAATCCATAATAAGTGACTTTTGGTCTCTTTATTTTGGTTCAAAATACGTGTCCTTTTACGTAATCAAAAAAGAATTAATTTTTATTTTTCCAAAACTTACCCTTATTTAATGTATCAAGTTAACAATATGCAAATTTTAATTAAGGGTTATTTAGTTAAAATATATTTTTCTTTAGGAGTTAGTATTTTCTTAAAGGGTATGTCAAAGGTAAAAAAAAATTACTTATTATGAATCGGAGGGAGTAATATTTAGCACTCAAACTGGTGATAACAAATTTTTTTTATATAAAAGAAGCTGGATTTCTGAACAGACCCGTTGAGTTAATAAGCTACTAAATTTCTCGTTTATCTCTCTACTCTCTAACCTTAATCTTATGAGTGATTCAATCATTCAAGAAGTTTTATATGTAACTAAGTGAATCCTAACCTTGTTATTTAGACTGAATTATCACAAAAAAAAAATGCTACATTTGCGGAGGTTTTATTGCGGCGATTACTATCACCCCCACAACCTATATTAAATTGTGGGGGTTTATTTACCTCCGCAAATATATTATATTTATGGCGGTCGGTAACCTCGTAACCATTAAAAAAATAGCGCCCCCAAATTTGAGACTATTCATTTTCCCTTCGACGAGTCAAAGGAAATATAGCTTTCTCTTCTTCAACCTAATAAAATTCATTTATATTTTATCCGTTTTTACATTACCCGTTTCGACTCGTCCATTTGCCACCGCTAAAAACATTCGTTGAACGAGCAACTGAATTTCAGCAATCTTTTGGCTTTATCTTTTGTTGCTATTAGTTAAATTGCCACACTGAATGAACTTGACTCGTTAACTTTTGCACTTTGTTGATCGTGTTAGCTTTATTTTCATCACCACATTAACTGGCCCTCTTTTTCTCTATAATACGATTAATTGTTAAAACAAAGATTAGGCTGGTCTAAGGTCTCTTTTAAATGTCAAATCATTGTCTCCTAATTGCAACTTTGCTGTCGTTACCTTTCCTTGATTTCGGGCTTAGTTGACTAAAAATAACAGACATAAATGGGTCTAAATGTGGAGTGTGACATCTTCCATATAGTTTATTAAACTCTTAATCTTTACCTGAAAACTAGGGCCAAAAACCTACAGGGTAATACTTTATTTTGATGATGATGAATCAATTTATTAAACTCGTAATCTTTACTTAGAAACCTACCTGGTAATATTTTATCTTGATGATTATGAGTCAATGTTTGTGTGCCACAAAAAGAAAAGAAAAAAGAAGTCCATTAAGATAATAGCTTAAGACCTTTGGCTTTGAAGAGAGGCCACATTAACCAAGTGCAACTTAAAATGATTATGGACTTGGGAGCCTTGCAGTCGCAGGCACAGGCACGGCGTCTCTCTTATCATCTCTTTTTAGTCTGTTATCTCATTGTATTCGAGACAAACAGTTTATGTTTTCTTTCAGACGTTTGTATTTAGTATTCTTAGAAATTCGTGAGTACAATGACACCAGTCTTGGGTAGAGAATTTTGTTGAACTTTCCGCATTTCTATTCAGTTTTATATAATGCTAAGACTTCCGCTTATTATTGAATTTCGTTGCTGTTATATTATTGCCGAAAAATCGTTAGAAGGGATTGTATATTAATGAAAAAGTAATTAAATTTGGCTTGCCTAGCTCTCATTAATAAGCGTCATCACAACTCCCGAGGGTGGGAAATTCGGATCGTGACATGATCAAAGATGCTAAATACAAATCTTATAGGGAAGCTAAAAGCAAAAGTTCGTCCAATCCAATGCGGTCAAATATTCTTTCAAGAATTATCTTTCTTAGTCTTTTTGATAATTATTACTATCACTCAACCATATTTTTATTTAAAGAATCAAACTGCTCTTTTTTTACCTTAGTTTCGTAACCTCAATGTTACTTGATGGTAGGCTAGAAACATAGATTTGGTCTTCATTTCACCTATTATTGACTACATTTCAATTGTATTTGAGCTGAAATGTGAAGATTTTGTATTATGACGTAGTTTACGTGTTTAGAACTTGAATCCGGGCTAAAATAGAGAAGGGATCTTCGAAGTCTGGTAGAAGCCCAATTAAATAATCCGGGATCAAGTTCGAAGTTCGAGAATAAATGAGTTGGGGAGGGGGCATCACATAGGGAGACACATTAGTGCAAATTTTTATCAGAGTCAAAAGATCAGAGAGTAACCAGTTGGAGATAGTCTACAACTACAAGTGCAACGCACAGTGCAATGTATGATGTAACGCAATAATTTATTTTGACGGCCAGAATTTTCACTTCGGATCAATAAGAACAATTTCGTACAAGAGTATTTTATTTACAATACAAATACATCTAATACATGTTCTTTGGGGAATTTTTAACCTACGGAGGGTTGAGAGGGGAGGCTTCAAGACACAAGAATTCATCATCCTTTCGCCAGTTCAATACGCCAGTTTGAATTGTAATATTACATTAATGTTTTCTTATTCTCTAAGTTTATTTGTGGTATCCCTTCGGGGATGGCCCAGTTTGTTTGGAGGGTGGTCATCCATACTGTGATCGATCCCCCCTCAATGCCTTTTAGGTCGAGCCTGTCGCATAGTGCCTACTGTGCGGTTTACATCCTCTGTATAGTTTGCAGGCTATTGCACAATGTGAGGTTTACCCAGTGCGTACAGAGTGCTCACCCAAAAGGCAGAGGCAGTAATCACTACGGCTTTTCCTGGGGTTTCAAAAAAACACTTTATTTGTGGTGATTTCTCCCACTGTTGTTGAGTAGATTTCCCTTAGAGTTTTGATAAAAATGGTATATTAATTTCTATTTAGAGATTAAAATATTATTATTTGCTTGAATTAATTAATGGAGTTTTGATTATGTTGTAGAATTACTCATCATCTTTCTTAATCGAAACAGAAGTAATTTATTAAATATATTTGCATCATATGATAGTTTCAATTCGTGATTCTTCTAAAAAAAAAATCGCAACAGCTTTAATTTTGAATTGTTAGTTGAACTAGAATATAGAAGAACATTCGAGAGAAGAATTGAACTGAAATATTAGCCAATACTATTTTTGTCCTGAAATTTTAAACTAAAAATCTAAACTTCCGAACAATTCAGAATATTTATCTTACAAAATTGAACTGAAAAACTAAAATTGGGATACACTAGCTAATTCCTAAATGGCAACCTTTAAAGTGGCTGTCTGGTGTCATTTCTACAATCCTGCTGTGAATTGAAACCCTTTTACTTACGAAATAGACTGGACAAGTTGCCCCCTAAAGCCCAAGTTATCATACCACTTCTAGTCGCCAAAATTTCACAGTATAGCCAGCTTTCGGACTGATCAATCAAAAATAGCCAGCGTTTACCAAGTCAATGAAAAATAATTACCGTTTTGCTGTAATAGAGACCGGTCCAGCATAATATACTGGAGTTCGGTGCACTTGTGTATGAACTCCAGCATATTATGCTGGACCGATATACTTTGCTGGCTCCAGTATAATATACTGGAGCACTGGTGCTCCAAATTCCAGTATATTATACTGGACCATTATACTTGCTGGAACTCCAGTATATTATGCTAGAGTTCTAGTGTATTTATGCTGGAACTCTAGCATAATACTATCCTGGAACTCCAGTATAATATGCTGGAGTTCAAGTATACTTATGCTGGAACTCCAGCATAATATACTGGAGTATTTTCCGGGTTTTGAACAGTGTTTTCGCTAAGATTTATCTTTACATTAAAAGTGGCTAAATTTCGATTACTTTTAAAATTGGACTATTTTTGAACGACCAGTTGTAAATCTAGCTATTTTTAAAAATATCCCCTTCTAGTCTAAGCCAAGAGAAGAGCACAACTTTGATTGTGAAGCACCTAACAAGATCAGCTGTATCAAGCAACTAAACTTCTGGATTACTAAATTTAACACATGCTGGACCATGGCTTTCAACACAAAAGTAATAAGGGATTTTTACCTAATTATATTATATTAGAAATTTATTTACCTATATTTTCTATGTTTTACAGTTTTTAATAAGTGTCTAGATTTTTCTTCCAAATTGTATACATTACTCCTTAAAAAGCTCATACCCCATTATTAGTGCCTTCGAGTAAGGGATTCAATTACATCCTTTCCTCTCTTTTTTCCCTCTCTCCTCTTCTCTCTCCTTTTTTATACTTCAAAGTCCCTTAATCTATGCCAATAATCTACATCTTCTCTCTTCCCATAATTGACGACAACTTTATGTTATTATAAAATATTCAGAAATTGTATGATAAATGTATCATAATTGTATTTAGATTGTATCATGTACATTAATGCATAAAACATAATTGTATCGCAATTGTATTTAACTTGTTCCGGTACATTAATACCCAGAATAATACCTGATACAATATTAATAAATTAATGTACAATTATCATACTCGTGATACAAATTGTAAATTCGTCACAAACTCACTACCGCACGTAACAATATACAATTATATGCAATTATCATACATTTATAATACAATTCATGCAACAATTATGATACATATACAATTATAATACAACCGCAATACATTTCTAAAAAATTATGATACAATTATGATCTTCATCTTATTCAAGTTTAAATCACAACTCTACACTAAAAATTTAATATAATCGTACGATAATTATATTAGTATTGTTTTGGGTATTGATGAATCATATACAAGTCACATACAATAAATATTTTAAAAAGAAAGAAAACAAGATTCAAAACTTATCCACAACTTGATTCAAGAGCAATATTCCAAATTCTAAAAAAAAATTAAAAATTAAAGAGAGATTTTGTGTGATTATTAAGAAAGAGAGGGAAAAAAAAAGAAATAGGATATAATGTAAGGGGAGTTATTGAAAATTGGGATAGGTGTCATGTAACTAACATGCTAAAATTAAGGGATTTTAAATTTTTTCTTCTAATGATTTTGTATATAACATGTAAATATAGATATACAACGTAATTAATAAGGAACTTAAATAAATGTGGTAAATAAGTTTCTATTATAGTATAGCTAAGTAAAAACCCCAAGTAATAAATGATTATTTATTTGAATTAATCTTAGCTTTTAACTGCATTTCTGTCTTACAAAATTACCGAACAAAATAATGAGCTAGAGGTGTCTTATTACCTAAACGTCATCAGAGTAAAGTTTTTACCGATAGAAACCAGAAATTGAAATGAAGACTTTTTCCTAGAGAACCTCATTTTTCCTTCGCTTTCAAATACAAATCTATCTCCATGAATTTTACAACTTATATTCTACTAAAAACCAGGAAACAAACTTTCTTACCTTATCAAGGTAGGAGGGTAAGGTCTGCATATACACTACCCCAAACCCCATTGGTGGGATTACACTGGGTTTGTGTTGTTGTTATCTTCTACTAAAAACCTTGTGAAGTGTATTTATACTTCAGCTACTTTTTCCAATTTTCTCCACTTCGACAAACTTCAAGAACAATACAGGATATATATATGTAGTCATAGAATACAATTGAGTACTAAACACTGGCATAAATCCGATGAGGCTTCAAGGAGAAACTGAACTTAATTTGTCAAAATTGTCCACCATCGCTTCACAATATAGGTCTACAACTATAGAATGTATACTATTGAACAGTCGTATAGAAAGATATAAAGCGTAAAATCTGCAGAAATTTTACACATGCTAAAGCATTTCACCTGCCAAAGCATTTCATTACTGAAGAAATCATAGAAGATGAGAGAAATTTCAAGCCAGCAGAGCCACCGGGAAAGTAAGAAATTGCATAATATGCTAATGCCAGAACCTAAAATGACAGGAAACTGTCAACGTCAAGATTCAATTAACGATAATTGCTTTTATGTTAGTTGAAAACTGGAAATCTGAGAGAGGAATAAATTATCATGACAACAAATAACTGCAAAAGGTGAAAAAAGAATAGAACTGACTAAACGAAAATAGTAACACTGAAAATGTAAATACCTGAAGCACAGAAAAGAGCACTGAAAGGATATAGCTATGGAGTGCCATGGAAACATAGAGTGTGCCCATCATGCTGCCTATGAATCCTAGTGTAAAAGGAAGCCTCTGGTACAGATGACGGCGAAGAGAAAAGATCAGAGGACAATAACCCATAGACAGAGAGCAACATGGACCAGCAGTAAGGGGAAAAAGAAAATACCTCCATTGAGAACATATGAGCAAACTGATTCTTTGGACCCCTAAGTGCAAAGAATGACCCAATAATAAAGGAACATCCAAGAGCAAAGCAAATGGCAAATTTCTGGGGCACCAATACTATCACTGGGAGGAACAAAGTAAATGCCATGAAAATGAAGAAGACACCAGTCGCCATGAATAGGCCAAAATACATGAAGGCTTTTCCAGAAGGTATGTTGCTAGTGGCAGACTGAAAGTTCCCTGGAATGTCTCTCACTCCTTTGGAAACCCTGAATAAGCATCCACAAACCACTATTCTCAGCAAAACATTACTCAAATAACTCAAAATGTCAGCGCATTCAAAAAAGCAGTGAAGAAATACAACAGTCATATGGCATTTCACTGTAAAGCTTCTCTCCCGTCCATGATTTCGTTTGTCTGAAATAAGTAAAACTATAACACATGCTAAATATGGTATCACAATACACAATTAATGAAGAAACAAGATTGGAAGTCTACCAAGCAACCATAACACACTCGTTCAAAATAAAGACACAACATTGGCAGAAAACAAATAGCAGCAATTGTATTATCCCGGTGTGGTGTCTCGGGAGAGTGGTGTGTACGCAGACCTTACCCTTACCTTTGTGAAGGTAGAGAGGTTGTGTGATTACCCAAAAGGGTCATCACTTATTTTTAAATTAAATTCTATGCTTCCGAGGCCTTGAAAAACTCATTTAGAGTCACCTCGATTTGCGTGTGCAGTTCGAGCACATAACCGGAAAGTTTAGATATGAAAATCTGTGAAAAATGATAAAATTTGGCTAATAAATGAATTAATTTGACTTTAGTCAACGTTTTGGATAAACGGACCCGGACCCGCGATTTGACGGTCCTGGAGGGTCCGTAGGAAAATATGGGACTTGGGCGTATGCCCGGAATCGAATTCCGATGTCCCAAGCCCGAGAAATGAATTTTTAAAGAAAATTATTTTCTAAAATTGTTTAAAGGAATTTGAAATGAAATTTGATTAGAACATGATGGTATCGGGCCCATATTTTGGTTCCGGCGCCCGGTACAGGTCTTATATATGATTTAAGACGTTTCTGTATAATTTGGTGAAAAACGGATGTCATTTGATGTGATTCGGACCTAGATTGCAAAAGTTGATGTTTTATGAAGTTTGAGAAAAATCCTTTGATTTTGAGGTTTAATTCGTTGTAGTTGAGGTTATTTTGGCGATTTGATCGCATGGATAAGTCCGTAGGATGTTTTTGAGGTTGTGTGCATATTTGGTTTGGAGCCCCGAGGGCTCGGGTGAGTTTTGGATAGGCGTCGGAGTGCATTTTAAGCTTAGGAAAAATCTGGTATGAACAGGCCTGCAGGTTTCGCATTTGTGAAGGCTGGTTCGCAAATGCGAAACCAGCCCAGGCCTGACAAGGATCGCAAATGCGATATTATTCTTCGCAAATGCGAAGGTCCAGGGTTCGCAAATGCGAGACCTTTTTCGCAAATGCGAAGGTCCCCTGATATGCCTGACTTCGCAAATGTGAAGCAGAGTTCGCAATTTCCATATTTTGGTCGGGGTTCGCAATTGCAAACCCCAGTTCGCAAATGCGACATCAGAGACCCAGCAATTTCATACTTAGTCGAATTTTAAGTCATTTTTCACTCCACTTTCAAAATACAACTCTTTGGGCGATTTTTCAAGCACAAGTTTCATTCCAAATCATTTGTAAGTCGATTTTTAATCAATTCTTTCAATCATTAACATCATTTAACATGTTTTCCACTTAAAATCAATGATTTTCATGGGTGAAATTGGGGGTTTTGGTAGAACCTAGGTTTTCAAAAAATTGGGGATTTGGACCTCAATTTCGAGGCCCGATTTCAAAACAAATTACATATTTGAGTTCGTGGGGGAATGGGTAATCGGGTTTTGGTTCGAACCTCGGGTTTTGACCACGTGGGCCCGGGGCGATTTTGGAATTTTTGGGAAAAAAATTGGGAAATTTGTTGTTGTTGCATTCAAATTGATTCATTTAGCGTTTATTAAAGTAATTGAGCAATTTGTGACTAGATTCGAGTAGATTGGAGGTGGAATCGCGGGGTAAAGCGATACTTGAGGTTTGAGTGGAATTCAAGGCATCGAGGTAAGTGTTTGGTTTAACCCTAGCTTGAGGGAATAGGAATTGAATCTTGTTTGCTACTTGCTAATTGATCGAGTACGATGTATAGGCATGGTGACGAGTTTCTATACATTGGTGTCTAACATGACCGTGAGTCCTTATTTGCGGATAGTTTGGTTGTTGTTATGCCTTCCATGCTTAATTGATGGCTTCTATATGTTGTAAAGACCTTGTGAAAGAAATTGTGATCTTGGAACTTCATGGAGCATTGGCTCGGTTTTGAAATATAAATTGTGAAGGTATATGAGATAAGTAACTCCTTGGAGCTTGGCTCAAGTGATAATGTGAACTATGAGACGAAAGTGAAAGAAAGAGAAGAGTTAATGATTTATTCCCTTGCCGGGACGTTGTTGGTTATTGATGTTGTACCCTTGCCGGGTTTTTACTTGTTTGATTGTGTACCCTTGCCGGGACTTCCATTCTTGTTTTATTATTTCCCTTGCCCTTGTTTGTGATTGTTGATTAGGTGAGCAAGAGTGTTAAAGCACGATGGGTGATGTCGTGCATTGAATGATAGTTGTGGATCGGGTTGCGCGCCGCAACAATGTTAAATGATATGGATCGGGTTGCACGCCGCAACAATGATAAATGTGGATCGGGTTGCACGCCACAACAATGCTAAATGATATGGGTCAGGTAGCACGCCGCAACAGTGATATTTGAGGGTCGGGTTGCACGCCGCAACAGTGATATTTGAGGGTCGGGTTGCACGCCGCAACAATGCTAAATGATATGGGTCGGGTTGCACGCCGCAACAGTAATATTTGAGGGTCGGGTTGCACACCGCAACAACGTTAGATGATACGGATCGGGTTGCACGCCGCAACAATGATAAATGTGGATCAGGTTGCACGCCGCAACAGTATTGGTATATATTGGGATCGGGTTGCGCGCCGCAACAATTGCTGATTCAAGTGTGTTTATTTCGGATAATTGTTTCGTAGTTTGCTGTAAATTTTCTTGGTTGCTTCTATCTTTATATTAAGATTTCCTGTTTGTAACTGTTGTCTCCCCACCGCATGTTCCCCCTTCCTTTATTGACTATTTACTTCCTGTATTTCTTTCGGCAGTATGTATATATTTGAACTGCACAGGTTTATCTGGTAGTTTGGTCCTAGCCTCGTCACCATTTCGCCGAGGTTAGGCTAGGCACTTACCAGCACATGGGGTCTGTTGTGCTGATGCTACACTCTGTGCTATTTTGCACAAATTCAAGTTTTGGACAGCAGCAGCAGTAGTGTGGGAGCAGACTTTCAGTTCAGCGAGACACCGAAGTAACCTTGCAGGCGTCCGCAGGCCCGGCGTCTCCTCTATTCCTACTCTAGACTGTCATCTCATTGTCTTCGAGATAAACAAATTTATGTTTCTTTCAGACTTTGTATTTAGTATTTTTAGACGTTCGTGAGTATGTGACTCCAGTTCTTGGGTAGAGATTCATGTTTGAATTCAGTATTTTGTTTAGCTATTTAAATTCAAGACTTCCGCTTATGATTTAATTTCCGTTGCTTTTATCTTAAATGTTGTTAATTATTAAAAAGGAAAATGTGTTTACTAAAAAGGTAATTAGCATTTGGCTTGCCTAGCTCCTAATAGTAGGCGCCATCACGACTCCCGAGGGTGAAAAATTCGGGGCGTGACAGTCGCAAACGTGAAGGGCAATTTCGCCCAGTCATTTTAAAAGACCAAAACAGAACACTTACGGGGTATTCATAAAATTTCATAAACCTCTTCTTCTCCAAAGCTCTTAGGCGATTTTTGAAGCATTTCCTCACCATAATCTCTTGGGTAAGTAAATTTTAACTTGTTATCTTCTATTTTTATCAACACCCACTAGATTTCTAGGCCTAAAACATGAGATTAAGGGTAGAAAATTAGGAATTTGCATAGAGTTAGGGTTTTTTGATTAATTGTGATTTAGACCTCGTTTTGGGGTCGAATTCTGAAAAAAATTATATATTTGGGCTCGTGGGTGAATGGGGGATCGGATTTTGGTTCGAACCTCGTATTTTGACTAAGCGGACCCGGGGTCGATTTTTGAATTTTTGGGAAGAATGATTAGAAAGCTATAATTAGGCATTGGAATTGAATTGTTTAGCGTTTATTGATGTTATAAAGTCGATTATGTTTAGATACAATTGATTTGGAGCCGAATTCGAAAGGAAAGGCGGTGTTTGAGGCTTGAGTCGGCCGTGGAAGTTTGAGGTAAGTGTCCGGTCTGACCTTAGCTAGAGGGATTAGAAGTTGTGTCCTATTTGCTAATTGCTTCTTGTTGAGTACGACGTATAGGCACGGTGACGAGTATCTATACGTTGGTGTTGAGCATGACCGTGAGTCTTAAATTGACAGATATTGTGTTCTTAAATGTTACTACGGATGCTTTAATTGATGATTCTCGATATTGAGCAAAGATCTAGTTTATTCTCGTGGACTTTATTTATGATTAAGTATTGGTACTAATTGAGCTGAGTAGGAGTTGAGTTAGGATTGGTTATAGTTGATTCTCCCTTGCCGGGATGTTTGTTTTGCTATTGTTGTTCCCTTGCCGGGAAGTTATTATATTGCTTATGTTCCCTTGTCGGGATTCCTTGTGATTTTGTGTTGGCTTGTAAAGTGGTGCGGGTGGTACGCCTAACACAAGACTTAATGAAATGGGAGCGGGTGGTACGCCTACCACAAAGACTTAATGAAATGGGAGCGGGTGGTACGCCTACCACAAGACTTAATAAAATGGGAGTGGGTGGTACGCCTACCACAAGACTTAATGAAATGGGAACGGGTGATACGCTTACCACGAGATTTAATGAAATGGGAACGAGTGGTACGCCTACCATAAGATATGATGAAATGGGAACGGGTGGTACGCCTACCACAAGATATGAGAAATGGGATCGAGTTGCACGCCTGCAACGAGATGTGAACCGAAAGTGAAATCTGCCTTTGTTTTCCTTATCCTTGTTAGAAGTTAAATTTTGGTTTCCTTATAATTCTCTTGAGATCCTGTTTTATCTGTTATTCCCCCGAAGCATGTTTCCCCTTCCTAGCTTTAATTGTTTGTTCCAGTTTATTTTTCCGCTATATATATATATAAAACTGCACAGGTTTATCTGGAGTCTGGTCCTAGCCTCGTCACTACCCCGCCGGGGTTAGGCCAGGCGCTTGCCAGCATATGGGGTCGATTGTGCTGATGCTACATTCTGCACTCTGTGCAGATACCGAGGTAGTACTGGGACAACAGCAGTAGCTCGGGAGCCAGCCTTCAGTCCACAGAGATCCCGAGGTAGTCCTGCAGGCGTCCGCAGGCCCGGCGTCTCTTCTATCTACTATTATGTTCTGTTATCATTTGTATCCGAGACAGACTCGGTTTCTTTCTTTCAGACATTTGTATGTAGTAATCATAGAAAGTCCGTGAATGTTGTGACACCGATTTCTGGATAGAGACATATGTTGGCTTTTCGTATCGATTTGGTATTATATTTGTCTAAGTCTTCCGCTTAAATTTTCGTCTTCCTCTATTATTTTACTGTTTATCACCTGTTATTACCAGTAGTTAAAAGTATTAAAAATGAAAAGGGTAAAGATTTCTAAATTTCGTTGCTTGCCTAGCTTCTACGAGTAGGCGCCATAACGACTCCCGAGGATGGGATATCCAGGTCGTGACAGGCTGTTTTCAATAGACCCTCGGCTCAGGAGCATTGGTACAAAGTATGAATTATAGAAGAAATGGCTTTCACAGAAATCAGTCCATGACAAGAAGACTCCAAGCTTTAATGGAAGAGGATCCTTTCTTCTGTGATAAGTTCCAACCAGCTTACCACAATTTTATGCTATTCCAATACCCCATGTGACATTGTACTTACAGAAGAATTAAGTTTCACAACATTGATAACAGATATGATAAATAGACACGACCAAAGAATCCAAGCTGCACTGAAAGAGGATTCTTTCTCCAGCGATAAGTACTAGCCAGCTAACTACAGATCTCTGTTGTTTGGAGGACCCTTACTGTTATCTCACTCTTGCCTTTCATTACTCTGCTATCTACAAATCAAGCCCTCTGTTTCATAAAGTTCTTTTGTTTTTAAAAATCAGAATGTCTCATAAAGTTCATAACATACACAGATTTATGATCTCCCAGAATAATGGCTCAGTCAACATGAAATATCAATCACATTAAAGTTCTTTTCTCTTTTTCCTTCTTTTACCTCCTGAATATGATTGGCTCCCACTTTCTCTACTTATCCCTCGGCAGCAAAGTCGGGAAGCACTATCCTGGACGACGGATCCCACCTATTTTAATCTGAATCAACAACTTTGACATACAATTTGTAGGTAAGGAGAATTTTCTAGAGGAAGGAACTACCCACACAATTATAATTTAGACATTTAAATTTGGTTACAGCGTCCCCTCTATTGTTAGACAACTGTTTAGGTAAAGCTTTCTCAGAAAAAGCATATGACAATGCAGCTGGACTCTTAGATGCTCTCTCAAGAATGTTTATCGCCAAATTAAAGGATTTCTTGTTAATCCATGTCCTCCGGCAACTTTAGTCATATACATTTGATCCACTGACATGTAAGCATTATGTTTTATCATTACTAGCATATGATATCAGATCTGAAGGCAGATATGTCTCCTGTTATTTCAAGAATGTTTAGCTAAGTAGGAGGAATTTCTTGTTAGCCTGTTAATCTGTGTTCTATTGTAACTTTAATCAGATAACTGCAATGCCATTGATGTGGCAAGAATTAGTATCTTGTGAAAAGGCGGTAGCATTTCAGCTAGGCCTTTAACGGTGATGTTTATGGGATGCACTGTTAGGTTTTGCAACTGGTTACTTGAAGCAAGGTTCTTTGAGAGCCCAGAATTTCCAACAGTACATCAAAATAAATTAAAAACTTAGCTTGCACAGCTTAATGCTTCTCTCATAGCTCTGTATCAGACTTTCACTCATCAGTGGAATCAGTGTCCGCACATAAGTTATAACATTACAATACTTGTTAGTTATATAGTGATAATGTAGTATTATAATAAATAAGTTAAATTCGCAACAGGTTCTCGGTATAAAACTATATGTTGTAAAATCCCACTCGGTACTTTCTCTCTCTTATTCCGTAGACTTGTGTTGTTACCATTTAAGTTATGAAACTGAAGTTACCCCTTTTATATTTTTTATACAATTTTTTTTACTATTCCACTCTGTTCATCTCTTCTTTCCAACCTCGTACAATCTTAGATCTATTTCTTAAAACTCTTTTCTTTAACCACGCCCTGGCCGCGGCTAAGCATATGTACCCATTTTAACACCCTTCTGGTAATTTATTGGGTTTAACTTAACCGGTTTCTCCTAGGAATTTACAGGTTAATCCATCAAAAATGTTAAGAAGTTGGAAAGCTAACCATATACTTAGAGCGATTTTTACTTATTTACAAACTAACTAATGAAATATTACACATAAATTATAAAGCTATCTAAAGACATTAAAACTATAAAAAAAACAGGGGTAATATCCAGAAACATAATTTCATGAAAACAGTAACTTGCATGTTTACAGGAGAGAGATTAACTTATTGGGAAACCCGAAGGAGTTTTACTGAATTTTGGGAATTAGAAATAAGCACACTGGAGCATAAGCCTTTATTTATTTTACAGGCTTGAGATAAGAACTACTAAAGCATACATAAAGGAATATATTACCAGGTTTCGGGGATGGTGGTTGATGAAAGGGAGTGTTTTTCTTCAGAAGGTTTGGTTTTTCTTGTTGCTCTTCTTGTTATGTGTCTCTTTCTTCTTCTTTTTATAGCCAAGTTTTTGAAGCGGATTTAAAAACGGACTTCAAACATTTCCAGAAATCTGTCTTTTCGAGCCTTGTCAGGTACTTCATTGGGTCCTATCGTCACATGGCTTGAGCAGAAATTCCCTTTGGTTTGTCGTTTTGTAATTATTTTTTCCACTCAAATCGTCTTTCAACACTACTTTATGTCACTTTGTCTGTTGTTTTCTTCTTCTTTCACATGTCATCTACATTATTGTACTGATACTGCTTTTGCTTTTGTCTTTCTCAATTATTTCTGACTGAGGTCCTGCTTACTTTTACGTGTCCAAGTTGTGTAGAGCTATTAAATCAAAGCTTATTCCTGAATCATCATCGTTCGGATCTAGAGCAACTTGATCTTCGTAATTATCATCCTCCCTTAAGCTTTGGGACCTTTCTGGACTTGGAATAGGACTGGATTTTTAATCATATGTTTGTCTTGTTTTTCTTGAAATAAATTTCTAATGTCCGTTTAATTATGTCTTCTATTATCTCATTTTTTTTCTTTTTGGAAATTATACTCTTCCTTTTTAACGCTTCTCCCTATGTTAGTGTTCAAGGTAGTCTTCGTCTTGATGAGCCTTCAACTTCACTTTTTGGCAAAGTGACAGTCATAAATGGATTTGATAAGTCTTTACCGGCTACCGTTTGACCCGAACTAGCTGTATCTTTATACGATATAGTGGATTTTGTTGCATTCATTGGGGAATGCTCACCCTTCTTATCCATCTTTTTCTTGAGATGGAGAACTCTGTTTAGGACTACTCATCTCCTTGTCTTGTTGAGAAATAACTTGGGTCTGGGATTGTGCTAATTCAAATCTTACTGCCTGTATTCCATGTTCTAATACCTTCACTTGTTCCATCAGTTTTGTTTTTTCGTTTATCAGAAGTTCATTTTTTTGGTTTAGTCTTTTGAAAGCTTCAGTCTTCGACGAGCAATGATCACAGAAAATTATTTTATCTGTGTCGGATGTTATATTGTGGGGGGTTTTCTGGGTTTTGTCTGAGTGCTCAAGAAATATAGTAGTTTGGTCCTAGTATACCTCGTGCATAGTCTAATGCTTCAGTAAAGTCATTAAAACCTTTAAAAAGCGATTTTTTTAAAATCTTTAATAGAGTCTAGTACTTCTAACCATGTCTGAAAAGTACCATTTATCTTACCATGTATAACTACATAATATTTAAATCTTTTTTCTTGATTTTGTCTGTAAAATACTGAGCTAAAGCATTAAGAGCTACTATAAAAAATTTAGTGTCTTTCTTATTATATGTTATCCATAAATTATCAATCAAACATCTTTGCGGTCGATCCATATTCTGATAAAACTCTAAATGGCATGTTTGATGGTGGAAAAAAATTAAGTTATGTCCAAAACTTATTCTATCTATATTAGTCTGTTCTACTAAAGATTGTGGCTTAAAATGAAGGTTACCTAATACTGTCTGCAAATATTTCTCTGAGGGTGAGGCTTGAATGCCCTTTCCCTTGTCTTCAGCCTTGGAAACTATGCTATAAATGTAAAATATGTTTATTAATTGATGGTAATTTTTAACCTACTTAACTGATCTGCTAGATTATTATCTTTTCCTTTAATATGTTCAAAAACTAAACTATATATTGATATAGTATCGATAAAGTTCAAACATCTTCGTCCACTACTATTCTTTGCATTTATCTTTTGGCGAAACTTAACTATGACCTCACAGTCAGTTCTAATTGATACTTCTGGTTTATTTAGTATGTATAGTCTAAAACTATTTAATCCATAAATTACAGCTAGTACTTATGCATCTATACTACTCATATTTCCTTTTTCTTTATATTTACCACTTTGGTAAGCACATATTTTTTCTGTACTCTTATCACTATATTTATTGGGTTTAGCTTTTAAAACCGCTTCCCATCCTTCAAAACTTCCGTCTGTTTCTATGATTAAGTAATCTGTTTCCAATGGCATGTTTAAATTAGGAACATTTTTTATTTTTTCTTTAATCTTTTGTACTAATTTAATATCTTCTGTATTAAAGTGTTTTTGTCCTGTGGAACCTTTCTTAGCATATGAGGTCCTGCTATTTTTCCTAAAAGTCTGTTATAAAATTTCTTGCATAATTTATTTTACTTAAAAACTTTTGTAATTCTTTAGTATTGTCTAATTTATCTGGCATTTCTAAAGCCTTTTTAGCTATATGAGGTTGTAATTTAATTTTTCCCTCTACTAAGACTACTCCGAAAAAAAAATTGATGAAGTAAGGAGAATTCACTAAAAGCATCCGGCGGATGCAGGCAAAAGATTACAATTAAGAGAGATGGTGTTTGCTCATATACACAAAAAAGCTATTCTATCACTAAGGAGCAGACACAATCAAAAATTGTGTCATGGAAATTTTCTAGGAATGCAGACTCCTAGAAAATTTATATAATTTTTACACAATTCCATCTTCTTTTTACTAATTATTATTTCATTATCTACAAATAATCTAAAAATTGTCTGTAGATGCTATCCATTTTTCATTGAAAAATTGGTGGAGCTATTTTTAGTCTAAATAGCATTACTAACCATTTGAAATGCACTTCCGGACAAGTAAATGTTGTCCATTCTATACTTTCCTCATGCATTTTTACTTGCCAGTATCCTGATTTACAATCAAACTTAGTGAATATCATTTTTCCTTGTATTCTATTAATCAGTTATGTTTTATCAAGTAACTTATCTATGTCTGTTCTAGATTTATCATTAAGTCTCTTATAGTTCATTACCATCCTTGCTTTTCCTCTTATTATTTCACTATGGTTTCTTACCATGAAGGTTGCTGACTTATGTTTAGAAGTAGATCTCCTTATTACACCTAAATTCATGAGTTCTTTAATTTGAGTTTTAAAATCTTCTAAATCTTGATTTGTAGCTTCTATTGAGGTTGTTTTAATTATGTATTCTGGATTGATTATATCTAATTTACACATTATTTTGTTATTTTCCCAGTATTTTAAAGGTTTTTCTCCTATTATTTCTATTTCATCTAGTAGTTTTATTATATTATCTGGATCCTTTTGATTTTTTATTATTCCTATTTTTTCTATTCCTGTTTTAAAATTATATAATCTTTTTCTAGTATATCTTTGTCCTCATTTTCTTCTAATATTAAAGTTTTAGATTTTTCTTTAATCTTACAACATGTAATTTTATCTTTACATTCTTTACAACACTTTTTCTGATTTTCTTATAGGTTTTTCTGGTCTACGTTCAATCGTGTCCTTATCCTGGTTCCAGTTTCTACTATTTGTACTGGTGTATGTGCAATATTTTAAAAAATATTACTCCATCTCTACCATTATTATGTAATATAAAACTTAATCTAAATACAACATCTACATTTATATTTAAGTCTCTTACTCAGATCTTATTTACCTTGTAACTAGGTTTATAGAAATCTAAGCATGTATTTATAAAGCTAATCTGCGATTTATCTACATAATGTTTGTATATATTGTGAGTTCCATCCATCTGCGTAGCCGCAACTGGCTTATCTAAGGTTTTGATTAAATTTGATGGAACTATCTTCTTATTTATTATACATCTTGTACATCCGGAATTTACTAAAGCTGACGTTTCTATTTTGTAATCTTCTATTTTGATTCTTGCTAATATTTTATTGTACTTAATTTTTATCCTCATTACATATCAATGTGTCATAATTTTCTATACTCGTTAATTCTTCATCGTGTATGAATTCTGTTATATTTTCTCTGTTGTCTTCTAATTTTTGTTTTCCCTTAGTTGTTTATGTATTTATATATGGGTACACTTTTCTTTTAGTATTTCCATTATATGTTGTATTTTGTGTCCTATATACCACTTTGCATTTGGATTTTATATTACTTCGTCTCTTTTGTATCATCGTTCTTCTATTTCTCTTCCTAGAACTCCTGGAAGTTTATTAAATAATTTTTTACCTAAATTTTGACCAAAAGCATTTCTACTAATAGTTTAATAATAAAAATAATCATTTAGGAATTTCTTTGTATGAAACCAACTGCTTATGCTTAATTGTTCAAATTTATTAAAGCATTCTTATGTAATACGACTAATCCACTATTTGGGTCTTCTCATGTAATTAAACTATGTATTTCATTATTTGTAAAATTATAAGGATTTGGTCATGTTGCTATTAAAGCTTGAAATTCTTAAGGGAATTTCGACTTATAAGCTTCCCATGATCATTTTGTTGATTCTCCTAAGAAGGTTTTCATATATTTATACATTGTTTTTGCATCTGTTTCATGATAGGTTTTTATATAGTCTGTCACTACTATTCCTTTCCAAAGGTCTATTACTGAGTTCCACATTTGTGGATCGAGAGCTGCTATATTTAGTATTTTACCTTTACTTCCTCCTTGTAGTCTTATAGGTTCTTCTATAGGCATCCTTTTTCCTGATGGTTTTACATTTTTTTTCTATTTCTTGGCCTAGTCTATATACCCTTCTTCTAGGTACATTTACCGTACTAGTGTCTACTGTACTCTGATGAATTATTCTCTGAAATGGACTAGAACTGGTTGATTCCATTAATTCTTTTAGACTTATTAGATATTCTGTTTCTTCATAACTATCTTGCATTTCTTCTAAAATATTATCAAATTTTTCTGATTTTCTTTGTGAAGTACTTTCTGCCCTATATCACCAATTATATGTTCTTAATTCGCATTTCTTTAAATGTTCTTCTGTTTTGCTTAAGGTTAATTTTCCAAGTTTACATACTTTACATTGGAAAGTCCTATTTCTATTTTCTTTAACGAGTCTCCTTGCTTTTTCTAATATTATATCTACTTCATATTCATCTTGTATTATTTCAATGTTCATACATTCAGTGTCTTCTACCGTACTTTCAGTTCCATCATCTATTTCTCTCTGGGTAGTTATAACTTATAATCAGTAAACCTGATTGAGGTTACTCCCTTAGAGTTTGTGCACATTAAATGAGATTCTGGTTTTAGTATTTTTGGCTTTGCAAAATTCTCTAATTTCATTCTAATCCTGCATATTCTTCTGGGTTTATCTTGATGGGTTTTATTAGTTTTATTCATTTATTTCCCATTATTTCTACCACATCATCTACCTTAATTTTAAATTTTGTGTTACTATTAGTTGCTATTTTTCCTATAGAGAGGTTGTTTCCAAATAGACCCCCGGCATCCTTCCTTCCAAGAACTTCCCACATTGCTCTAGGGGAAACTCGAACTCACAACCTCTCGGTTGGAAGTGGGGGTTGCTTACCATCAGAGCAACCCCTTTTAATCTTATTACTATTAATCTCATATGCATTAAATTCTTTTTATAATTTTTTATTTGTCTCACTGATTCTGGAATGATAAATTTATTGTTGCAACTTTATTTCCTATGGCTGATAATTGTTCTTCTTTGTAATGTCTATATAATTGTGAATTAATCAAAAAATATCCTACATTATATAACGTTTTTGGGTTGAGTAGCCTTAGTTGGTTTTGTTGGAAAATTTGTATATCTTTGTCTATATCTATTATTTCATCTAGTTGTTGATTTTCTTCTTGTCTTTTTCTAGTTAGGATTCTTGCTAACGTATTATACCTATTCTGTTATCTGAGAAACTTACTCGTGGTCTCTCCTTGTTTGTTGTTCTTGACCTACCTTGGAAAAAGGTCCATAGTTGGGATCTTCTTAATTTAAGTCTTTCTTATTTCTACTCTTTTTAATTGCTCGATTAAATCGTCTACTTTTGGAATTTCTACCTCAGTTGTTACCTCTTTTTCTTTAATAATTTTATCTAATTTTTTATTAATTTCTAAGAGTAATACTATTAACGTTGTTTTATTATTGTCTGGTCCGCCTTTCCTTAAGGAATATAGCCGGTAAGTCCTTCTAGATTGGGCTAAAATCTTTCTGTTAGTTTTAATGTGTTATCATATACTGGATCCAAATCCTTCATGAAAGAGAGATTTCTTTTATTGTTTCTATTGTTTCTTTTAAGGTGCTTATCTCACTTGTTAATACTTCTAATTGATGTGTTTTTTTTTTTTGATTTGCACCGGGTGTCCGAGTCTCTATGAGCCCCGACTAATCCCGGTGGTGCACAGGCCCTCGGCAAGGAGTTTCCCGCAAGTGCACCACGGTTAATTCAGGTTTTACCCAGTCCGATGGTTCTCAGAAATTGTTTGCACCCAGTGGGTTTCGAACTTGAGAACTTGAAAGGGAGCATACTCCAAGGCTCAAGCCAATTGCCACCAGGCCAACCCCTGAGGGTTTGATGTGTTATTTTTTCTATTAATTTAGTTGTTTGTATTTCTAGTTCTTTAGGTTTTTCTGTAATAGTTTTAATTAATTTTTCTATTTCGATTTTTGTAGGTATTTTTTCTAGGTTAAATTTATTGTTCAGGAATTATATTTTTCTGTCTATCTCTAGTTTTTGCGGTTTTAAGAAATCAAAGTTTTGTTCTAATTTTTCTAAAGTCTTTCTTTGTTTAGTTTGTAATGATTCTACTATTTCTAGTGTTTTTAGTATGTTTTTATTACTTTCTTGAGATTTTTCGCAAAGATTAATTATTAAATCTACCAAAGTATTATATTGCTTATCTTTTGTATTTAATATATGTTCTCCACTACTAAAATTGCACTTTATAGCTGAATTATATTTTAATATTCTATATTTCTTTCTGGATATATTTTTAAATCTAAATATTCTAGGTTCTTTAATTTATCTATTTTGATTAGCCTAATGGTATCCAATTTTTCTATTCTTTAGAAATTTTATTCTTTAATTTTCTGAATATATTTCGCTTTCTATATATTGTATTTCCCACTCTAAAGCAGATATTGTTTCTGTACTAATACTACGTTTTACTATATAACCTAGTTCTCTATTGATTGTTAGATCTGATTCTTCTATTTGTTTAGCTAATTCCAAAGTTGTTAAGAAATTTCTGACTTTCTTTACAAATTTCTTTAATTCTTCTTTTCTTAATATTTCTCAACCTAAGATCCAATAATTAAAAGTTATTCGTTTAGTTAAAGGATGTTGTCTCATGAATATAATTAAACAGACATTAGAAAATTTCTTTCAAAAAAAAGAAAAACAAGACAAACATATGATTAAAAATTTCAGTCATAATCCAAGTCCAAAAAGGTCCCAAAGCTCAGGGGAAGATGATAATTACGAAGATGAGAACCTAAATTATCAAGATGCTCAAGATCCGAACGACGATGATTCAGGAATGAGCTTTGATTCAATAGTTCTACACAACTTGGACACGTAAAAGTAAGCAGGACCTCAGTCAAAAACAATTGAGAAAGACTAAGACAAAAGCAGTATCAGTACAATAATGTAGATGACATGTGAAAAAAGAAGAAAACGACAGACAAAGTGACATGAAGTACTGCTGGAAGACGATTTGAGTGGAAAAAATAATTACACAGCGACAAACAAAAGGGAATCTTTGCTCAAGCCATGTGGCGATGGGGCCCAATGAAGTACCCGACAAGGCTCGAAAAGAAAGGTTTTTGGAAATGTTTGAAGCCCGTTTTTAAATCCGCTTCAAAGACTTGGCTATAAAAAGAAGAAGAAAGAAGAAAAGACACATAACAAGAAGAGCAACAAGAAAAACCAAACACTCTGAAGAAAAACACTCCCTTTCATCAACCACCATCCCCCGAAACCTTGTAATATATTCCTTTATGTATGCTTTAGTAGTTATTATCTCAAGCTTGTAAAATAAATAAAGGCTTATGCTCCAGTGTGCTTATTTCTAATTCCCAAAGTTCAGTAAAACTACTTCGGGTTTCCCGAAAGAGAAATATCTCTCCTGTAAACATGTAAGTTACTGTTTTTATGAAATTATGTTTCTGGATATTAGCCCTATTTTTATTTATAGCTTTAATGTTTTAAGATAGCTTTTTAATTTATGTGTAATATTTCACCGGTTAGTTTGTAAATAACTAAAAATCACGCTAAGTATATGGTTAGTTTTCCAACTTCTTAACATTTTTTATGGATTAACCGATAAATTCCTAGGAGAAACCGTTTAAGTTAAACCCAATAAATTACTAGAAGGGTGTTAAAATGAGTACATATGCTTAGCCGTGGCCAGGGTGTGGTTAAAGAAAAGAGTGTTAAGAAAAAGATCTAAATATGTAAAGGGTTGGAAAGAAGAGATGAGCATAGTGGAATCAGTGTCCGCACATAAGTTATAACAATACAATATATATATATATAAAAACTCTGGACGTACGCGTGCAACTCACTATGTAGCAATGTTGGCAACACAAAACCTTGCTACACTGCTACTTTTGCCTTTCCTATAAGTTAGATCTTAAGGAATAGATATTATGTAAGAATGACTCCTCTAGATCCTTTTCGGGAAAGCGAGCATCAAATATATTTCTGTACCTACACACGCAGAGTCTTCATTTATCCCATCACACCAGTTGATATAATGGACTTGCTCCTCTCCGCCCGCGGACTAAGTCACATTGACTGAACCGCATAAAGTATATCCTTGTTGTCTTTGTTATTCGTCATTATAAGGCTCATTTGTTAAATTCAGTACTATCTAGGACTCCCTATCCTGGTTTGACTAGGTGGATATGCATAATTAGCAGAATAAAGCTCATGAGAGCAGAGAGGAGTTAGATAATGTTAAGACTTAAGAGCGTTCCATATTAATTGAGGGAATGGGTATATGGTCTTGGATATTCTTCAACTAATAAAGTAACTTTTAGAGTTGACTAGATCCAGGGTACATTTCTTAATCAATAAAGCATCTCAATAAGTTTGTAGCATCAACTACCAAATCCAAACTATTTCAGAAAATTCTCAACGTTTGATCAGCGAGAATTAAGGAAATACAGAACGTTTCAAGGGCCCTAATTGGATTAGTATAACTTACCAATTCCTTCAAAGGACAAATTACAGAAGAAAAGGAAATTGCAGTGTGAGGAATGATTTATGAAAGAGGAGCTTACACGTTAAAAGTGCCAGAAACAGTGTCGTTAGCAGAACGAACGGCGGATTCGAGATCGAAGCTGCCGATGAACGCAGTGCTGGCGCTCTCTTCCGATGATTTAGCGGATGCGTACGAATTCCAATCAGCCAGCAAAGAAGGAGTTGAAGAAGAAGTTTGTTGTTGCTCAACATATCGATCTTCCCCGCCGCCGCCGGCCGCTGAAAACCACTTCTGCATTGTGAATCTCTTTCCGACGGGTCCTCTACTGCCTTAGGCTCACTTATCGCATTACTAGTTGTAGGGAAATTTTGAACCGGATCCGCCCCGCCGGAGACACAATTGCTTGAATCTTTCCCGCCTATCGCCAACTCATGTTCCGGGTACTACAATTATCTATCGTTTCCTCTTTCCACTTTCTCTTCTTCTTTTTTCCCAACTTTCAACCGTGGTCCTTAAGCAACAAATCAGTGTCTTGTTATCATCCTATGGAAATTGCTCCCCTTTTTCTACCTTAACTTTAAGGGTCGTTTGGTAGGATGTAATAGTGGGTGAATAGTAACTTATACTCGTCTTTTTTACTCTCCTAATATGTTATATGTTAGGATATAATTGTAATTTTACTCACTAATAAAGTTTTTACGGCTTTGCTTTATTTAGTTCAAGACTTTTCGGATTTCCTATTTTTAGGATTCGTTAGTGGCTTTCGAGGTTTCGGAAACTTTAGATTTTTTCTGTTTATGCTTATATAATTCTTTACTGCAGCTTCATTTTTTTTAGAGTCTGCTTTGGAAAGTCTGGTGTAATTATTAGGATAATAATTATATATTGTGTAATTATGAGTTATGACGACATGTTTGTTTATCATAGTATAATTATAATATAATTATAAGTTTACTGTTTGATTGCACAAGTATAATTACATAATTAGATTAAATTTTAAATTAACTGATTATTAAAACTTAAAAATTAATGTAATAAATATATGCCTATAAATTTTATAAGTATAAATAATATTATATTTGGCATTTAAATGAATATTTTTTCGTGGATATACATTAATTAGTAACCATATATTATAACTAATATTATAAAAATAATTTATATAGTATATTTTTAAAATTAATAATATTTAGTTTAGATACTTACAAAAATTAAAAATATATATTTTGTAAGAACATCATTGAATTCATGTTTGATAAAATAAATTAATATTTATAAATATAGTTTCATAATATTATTCAAATGTTTGACAAAACTAATATTCTAACTAAAAATGAAAACTATGAAATATGAGCCAATACTACTAAAACAAGTAAATTGGAACCGTGAATATAACACAATTTTAAAATTCAAAAAAATAAAATAGTATAACATATGTCAAATTCCAACATAATAATAGTAAGTTCCACTGCAACTTAAGATTAGGAATATGGTAAATTTATATCCACATTCAACAACGAAATTTTACTTTAAGTGCATCACTCATTATATATCAAGTTTATTAATGACTCATTATTTCTAATATTAGGAGGTGTAGTTTCAAAAAATAGAATATGAAAAAATATATATATATATATATAAGCAATTACATGGAATCACAAGAAGTAAAGATAGAGAAATAAAAGATAAATAATATACAAAGAAAAATATGTTTCAAAATAAATCTATATCTATATATTATTAAAAGGAGAGAAAAAAGCCTTCTCCTTAAGCCAAGTGGCAGCCTAAAAATGCCACATAGCATAATTGGTTACTAATTAGTTATTTAGTTTATAATTAGTTATTGGTTACTTATTTTTGAATTTAAATCTATATTTAATTAAAAGCAGGGGATAAAAGCCTCTCATGATGCCAAATGGGAAAATCCTATCACAACACATGACACATTAAGACATTTCTCCTACATATTAGGAAGTACACTTCTATATCTAATTAAAAGCAGGGGATAAAAGACTCTCATGATGCCAAATGGGAAAATCTTATCACAACACATGGCACATTAAGACATTTCTCCTACATGTTAGGAAGTACAATTTTACTTTGAATAGGATTGTAGATAGAGGTTATTTAGTGAAAATTTTTGGAAAAAATCCTTCCAAAACCGTTCATATCAGAAATGCTAAACCTTCTTCTCCAATTTCTAAATTTAAAATTTTTTAAAATCATTAAATGAACGTGGGTTGGGAAACAAACCGTTCAAACTTCCGTTTATATATCTGATTTTATATTTGTTTTAATTATTATTAAAGGAAATTAAAGGAACATGTGGGAAAATGTTTTACTCCACAAAAATAGGTTAACAAATTTTACCTTCAATTAACCCTAAATTGTCTCTGCAAATTCACGATATGCTGAACTGTCTAATCCACGATTTAGTATACTAGGCAGCAACTGCTCAAACCTCAAAATATATATTTCTTCCATACCTACACCTGCTTCAATTCTATGGCCTAGATTTTCTACGAAGATTTCAACAAAACTTACGGATTAGCCAAAAGATGGCCGCTAACTTTGATTTCATCAAGGATATAACAATTTCAAAGATGCAATGGAAGTTGAAAGTTCGGGTTGTCCGTATGTGGGAAAAACTGGATCGTTTTAATCCTGGCTCTATATTCTCGATTGAATTGGTTCTACAAGATGAAAAAGGTATTTTTAATATGTTATTTCCTTGCTAATTCCTTTTTGCTCTTTGAACTTTAAATATCAATATACATAGATTTATTTTGCTCTTTCACATCCTTATATTCAATATACATAGATTTGTTTTGCTCTTCCACATTGTTATATGAATATTTGGTTTAGTTGCAAGTGTAAAACAAGTTTATTGGTAATGCTCTGCCTTCTATTCCGTATAACTGTGGATAATTTGTAGTTGTTGTTTTCCCTTTGACAAATGCACGCAATTTATTATTTATACATGAGGGACATGGTTATGGAATCAGATTGAAGGAAAGAAGACCATATTAGTATTTGTTCTAGCTTATAATTTAGTTTAAGCTAACACCTTTTTAAAAGGGGGAACCACACTTGAGGATGTTTTAATGTAAATGTAATTACAGCCAAGTAGACTTCATTCATCCTTGGATAAGTGACACAATTACATGTAAGGACTACCAGGTTATATCAGATAAGCCCTAACCATCTAGGACAAACTGGCAGTGGATAGTAAAAGGCTCAAACCAAGTAGTATTCACTGAAAAGCTTATGAATGCTTTGATTCCATAAAATTTCTACTATTACATTTACAAGGATTTGTCTTTCGAACTTCAGTTTTAGTAGAATGGAACTTCTGTTTTAGTAAAATTTGTATGACTTGCAAATCTGCATTTTTTCCTCTATTACTGTCACTAATTAATTTGTTTAACTGTACTGTTTAAAACTATAGTTAATATATATACTATTACTAAAAAATTTGTAATATATTTTATTTATTGTAATTTCTTTGTAGGGTGATCGTATACATGCTTCTATTGGCAAGTCTGTTTTGCATATTTTTAACACAAAAATTAATGAGCTTGGATTATATCTTATGGCGAACTTTATCGTTTGCCAAAACAAGGAGAGGTTCAACACCACAAAACATAGATTGATGTTGTCGTTTACTCAACGGACAACAGTGGCTGAAACAATTGATCCACTTTTTCCAATGAATATCTTTGATATGCGACTATATCATCAATTAATAAATAAAGTTGATGTCAACAAGAGTGAATTATTTGGTAATATTTGTGTTTTCTTTAATTTATTTTTACATATTTTTTTTGTAATAGATTGATGCTACTTATTTTAACATTATTTTTTTTCTTTAGATATTATCGGAGAAATTGTCAATTTTAGTGAGGTACAAACGCAAAAACAAGGTGAAATTAGTAGAAAGTATATGGATATCGAACTAGAAGATGATGAGTAAGAATAAACAGACAACCATGGATTAATGATAGATTTGATAAATACATATACTAAATATTATACACTATTTCTATTTGATAGGAGGAACAAGTTATCTGCTACATTCTGGGGCAAATTTGTTGATCAAGTTATACCTCACATTTTAAGTTCTAACAACCAGCGTATTATTGTTGTTATGCAACTCATAAAAGCTCATAAATTTTAAGGTAACATGTAACTATTAAATTTGACATTACTTTGTCAAAGTTATTCATTACATGTTACAAATAATTATTTTTTGCAGATTCATATTATGTGCGCAACACTTGGAATACATCAAAGTTGTGGATTAATCCTACATTTCCTCAATCGGAAGAGTTTAAATCACGGTTAAATATATTTTAATCATGTATCTACCCTCATATCTATTTTTTCACGTATAGTTCTAACTGTAATCCTGATTTATAAATATAGATTAAATATTGTTCGGGATAGTTGCTCTGAAAGGCTGACTCAAACCATCTCTCAATAAAGTTACTCTGTTTCGGATGAGTTAGAGAAGGGATTTGTTGAAGTTAAAATAATTGCCCAATTAATGGAGTCGATGCAAGTGAGTTAACTCTTTTTATCTTATTTTTTTGAATTTTCAGAAGACCATCTTTTCTATTTTTTTGTTCTTATATTTCAGCCTTTGCTTCTCATATTTTAGTGCATTAAATTGTTGTTAAATATTTCTAACACATGTCAGGGTACTCTATTTACTTTTCACCCACTGTATTGCGGGCGAATATTGTATTTTATTTCTCTTATCAGTAGTTGTTCATGTACTTGTGACACCGGGTTTCTGGGATGGTTTACAACGGATTTATACTAATTGTTATTATTTAAATTTGAATTCAAGTAGTGAACTTTTATTTATAAAAATGGAAGAAAAAATCTTATATTTTCAAAAGTATTAAAAGAGGAATTAATTGATAATTTAGTTGGCTGGCCTAACAGAGATGTCCGACACCACTATGACCCTTAGTGGATTTTGGGTCGTGACAATATGGTATCAGAGCACTAGGTTCTCGTCGGTCTCACGAGTCATGAGCAAGTCTAGTAGAGTCTTGCCAGATTGGTACGGAGACGTCTGTACTTATCCTCGGGAGGCTGCAGGACTGTTAGGAGTACTTCCCTTCTTGATTCCCTTTTCGTATGGTTCGGTTCCTTTGAGGCTTATGCCTTTGATTTCTTCCTACTCAATCTTACGCGAGCGATTGCTATAAATCGAAAGTTGAAGAATTGAAATGGCACTACAAATGTGGTGCGGGATGATTTTCCCGATATGGTTGATTGGACTATTATAGTCGCATTATGGAGGGATATTATAGTGTTTCAGCTCAATAACAGAACTTCTAAGAGTCTTGAGACTAGGCACAGGTTGCCATGATGCTTATGAGCGATTATTCCATAACGTTGTTGTAATGGTAGGATGCTGCCCATATGTCGGGGCAGTGAATGAATTGAAGGGAGGTTTACTCAGTGTGTAATCAAGGGATTTAGTATTTTATTCCCGACAAGGGGAAAGTCAATCGAACTGAGGATGCTCAGGTGTGAGCTGGTGGGAGTAATGAGGCTTGGTAATTGCAAGCGTGATGGAGTCCTCCTCTACATTGGGGTGTTGTTGTCCTAACTGGACGTACTTAGGTTATCGATGTTATAATATGCTACAGTTCGCCTTTATGGCAGGGTATTGTGAAATAATATTGGAGGTACAACTGTCAGATATCGCATGATGCAGTGGTTTAAGATCGAATCAGAATTTCTAATATTGACGATTCAATAAAGATGACCTTTGGAAAGGTTTAAAGTTAGCAGCAATGGTGGATTCAAGTGCCACGAAGATAGATTTTATTTAAGGCAACAATTGAGCAACAAAGTATGAGGAATGACATGTGGGAAGTGTCAAGTGGTGTTTAAAACTTCTAGAAGGCCAAGTATGAGGAGCAAGGTCGAGTGGCTAACTAAAGAGATGAGTTCCGCCAAAGTGGGAGAGTGGCAAGGGTTGCATATGGGCTTGGTAGTAGGATGAATACGCGCCTTAAAGCGAGTTTGGATCGAATTGGGGATTTTAATGATTGGTGATTGAAGCCTGCGGGTATGATGTGAAGTATGGGCTATTATGCAGTAGAAGATTGATATGGTGGGACGAAGCTGCTTGAAATAAAGGAGGGTGCAGCATAACCCTGAATTTGGAAGGATGTTGCCGCATATTTAATTGATGTCCGCAAGGGGCGAATGGACTTGTGCAACTGGAAGGTGAACTATGACTCAAGATGGGCTATTAGTGTCGTAATGAATGCACCCCGTGCAGCGGCGTGGGAAGATATCGGGAGGTGATTCCCCTAGGTGGGTTAATTCCCGTGAGCAGGTTAGCGGTCGCGTGGTTGGCGAAGCTTCTGCAAAGAATTATGTTGGTTGTTCAACAAAGGGATCGGTCGTACGAATGTGGTTGATGATTTAGAATATGAAAGATGGGGATTTACAGGAAGATTCCGATAAATTTTGATAACCTATGGCGCGAGGTTATGCCAATAAGAGGTAAAAAGGTTGGGCGAACTCAAGAATGGTGAAATGATGGCTTCAAGCTAAGTGGGAGAGTCCCACCGCTTATGATTGGGCTGTATGATTAACTACTTACGTGATTTCTGGTTATCAGCATATTGATGGGTTAATTCAACTACGAGAAAAGACCATAAGTAGTCAATTGAGCGGAGGAATTATTAAGGATGTGCTATGGTTAGCCTTATGGACTCATGTTCGAACTTGGGAAAAGGTTCAGGATTTATGCCTTGTATGGATACAAGTTTCAGAGGAAGTGATTTTCGCCAGGTGCCTCGCCAAGAGAGTATTCGTGTGTTATAAGATCTATGGAGTGAGTTATATTCGGGACCAAGTCAGAGGGGGCGGCTCTCAATAATGGTCCCAGTGAATTCAGAAGTTAAAGTGTGGTGCCCGATGATTTCGCGCCTATAAGTACAGTTAAGAATCAAGCTTTGTAGCAGTTTATGAGAAGAGGCACAGAATGTTCTATGAAATTTTGACTTGTGGTGTAGCATCTGAAAGATACGAAATAGTTCGTGGGATTTGAGACAGCGTGGTCTCGTGATTCAAGGTCGCTTGGGGTGAGTGTAGATAGAGTATATTGTGTGTTAAATGGAGTTAGTCTCATTTTTAAGGCAAGCAAGGAGGAATTGGGAGAAGGTAAATTAATTAGCCATAGCTGAATTTGGCATGTTGGAGTTTGTGGTCCGTTCATTCAGCGTGATCAAGTTATGCGTTTGATTTGTGGCGGTACGTGTGAGGTTTGTCGGCCGCCGTGATTGATGATTTATCAGGGGCATCCTTCTGTTATGTCTCGTTAAGTGAAAGCGGATTCCGAAAAGGCTATGGTGGCTTGGACCACTACTTGCAGATTTGCATATTCTACGGTTATGGGAAATTACCTATGTATTGCTATGATTCTCCTGAAGTGAGTTAAGTGCAAGGTTCTTATATGATGAAATGTGAAAATATTAAGGATTTTGGAGTGTGATGAAAAATCGTGTTCTATCGTATGTTGGCACGTTGAGTGCAGTGAGTAGTATGGAAATACGAAGTGAGGATCAAGGTTGCAGTTTAGTGTTGACAAGGATGTCACGGGCTCGGATGAGCAAGGAAAAGGTTGAATGATTAGAGTAAATTGGTATTGTCCTCGGCGTCACCTGAGATCGATGTGTTGTGGAAGAGGTTTTGCATCCTGGTTAAGGATTCTGGATCGCTTTTCAGCGTTAGTGCATCAGATGGTTTAGATGTGCGGACCCGTTATTTATTTCGGAAGGTTGTAGGAGCATGTCCCACGGGAAGATTGTATAAGTGTGACATGTAGTCACTTGATTTGGCTAAGGATTTAAACCAAGTATGAGAATTGTGGTAATATCATTGATTTGAGAACTTATGCTTGGAGGGTTCTTTGCTTCTTGTGTTATGAACTGAGGAGGTTGCTCCCATTATGATGGTTATTCTTACGTGATATGAGGCAAAAGGGAGTTACTGTGGACCTTTGAAAGTTCATTGGCCAAGTTGGTGCAATCAGAATTCGGCTTGAGATCGGTGGATTGATTTATTTGTGAACAGGGCATCATATCAGGCCAGTGGTGTTCATTTCCCTATGGAGGTACAGTCGAGGTGTTATTTTGTCATCAGCTATTCCAGATAATGATGTATTGCGCCGTATGAGTTGTGAGATGGCCTAGTAAGTTCTTATGTGTTGAGGTTCCGCGTGGCGATGATGTTATGTGAGCAGAATGGCTCTCGTGATTCAGATCTTGTGTCGCACCTCAGTTGTGCTTAAGTTTTGTAGACTATAGCGCTATGTGTTTCCTCAGGGATAGTATTATGCACTTAGCGTACTTACGATCGAAATTCAATATTTTATTATAATGAGCAGGTTTAGCTCGAAGTGCAATCTCCATATGTGAGATCTATGTGTGGATCGGGTTGCGCGCCGCAACAGTGTGATGTCGAGTCTGGTTTTTCTATATGTTGTTTTTGTGTATTTCGCTTCCTATCTTCTAAGGAAGATCCGTACTAGTGCGGGGGGTTAGATAATTCCTTCCAGAGTTCGATTTCCTATTTTTGTTGTGTTCGGATTGGTGGCCTATTGGCATATTGTGGCGTCGTATGAGACTTGTGATCGCATTTGGAGCGGCTTATTGCCTGAGCAGTTTGTACTGGGTAAGATGAGATTGTGGGATTTAGGATCAGTGCAATCTGATTATATGAAGTATATTAAGGAGCAAAGATCATTATTTGGTTCAGAATGTGGTAATGATTCTTGTCAGAAGAATAGACTTTATGGTTGGTTGACTCGGCAGTTGATTATGAATTTCGGCATCTCATCCGTCGTGGCAGTATTGTAATAGTTAGAGTAAGACTTATGTAGGTCATGAGGTGCTATGGGAGCATCAGATTCGTACAATTTTGATTAATTCAAACAAAAATGTTATTGTGGTCATATGAGTAAAGTGATGCAAAGTGTGAATTCAGCATAGTTATGCAGTCATGTTTGAGTACAGCGTATAGTGATTGATACGGTGATTGTATGTTGGAAACAGGCCTGGCATAGAATTCCGGATGTTGGAATTGGGCTCTAAGGCTTAATTGCTCAAGTAAAAGAGAATATCTTCGGAATTTATCGAGCTAATGTGCTCAACTGAGTTGTGATAGCGCGGGAAGGTGCACAAGATGCCGGGCAGTGATTTCAGGCTACTTCGGTATAGTTCTTAGCACGTTCGAGGACGAACGTATGTTTAAGTGGGAGAGAATGTAACGACCCGACCGGTCGTTTTGAGCCCTAGCGCATCGTTCAGTAGTCTAAGGCCATGAGCAGCTTTATTTCAGGTATTGTGACTTGTTCGCATGGTCGGAATTTAAATTCGGGAAGATCGGAGTTAGATTTAAATGAAAATTCTCATTTGCGAAGCTTAAAGTTGAAAGAATGAACTAGGATTAGAATTTTGAGTAAACGACCTCCGAATCAGGATCTGAAGGTTTCAGCAGGTTCGTATGATGATTTCGGATTTGGGCGTATGCCCGGATTGGGTTTTGGATAACCCGGGAGCATTTTGGCACCTATTATGGAAGTTAGCATTTTAGAAGGAATTTCTTAAGTTTGGCTTGAAGTTCATTTCAGCGTTATCGATGTTCGTTTGGGATTACGAGATTGGGAGTAGCTCCGTATGGTGATTCTGGAGTTGGGAGCACGATCGGAAGTGAATTCGGAGGTTCGTAGGTCATTTTGAAGCCATTTGGCTGAAGATAGAAATTTGAAGGTTTTTGGGAAGTTTGATCGGAGGTTGACATTTTGATATCGGGGTCGGAATCCAATTCCGAAAGTTGGAGTAGGTCCGTAATGTCAAATATGATTTGTGTGCAAAATTTGAGGTCAATCGGACATGATTTGATAGGTTTAAGCATCAGAAATAGAAGTTGGAAAGTTTAAAGTTCATACAGCTTGAATCGGGGCGTAATTCATGGTTTTGGCATTGTTTGTTATGATTTGAGGCCTCGAGCAAGTCCGTAATGTGTTTTGGGACTGGTTGGTATGATTGGTTGGGGTCCCGGGGGCCTCGGGTGGATTCCAGGTGGTTAACGGATCAAAAATGGAATTTTGAAGAAGGCTGAAGGATCTGGTTGCTGGTGTTTTCGCTTCTGCGGAAATGGGATCGCAGAAGCTGCCCCGCAGAAGCGACCCCGTAGAAGCGGTTGGGGGAGCCACAGAAGCAGTTTTGTTCGAAGGATTTTGGACCGCAGATGCGGTCAAGGTTCCACAGAAGCGGGACCGCATCTGCGGAAGAGGGGATCGCAGAAGCGAAAAAAGGGGGTTGAGCCCAGGACCGCAAAAGTGAAACCGCTTAAGCGGTAAAATTTCCGCAGAAACGGAAATAGCTGGGGCAGTAACATTGTTTTAAAAGTCGGATTTTGGCCATTTCTCTCCCATTTCTCATGGCTTTGGCGATTTTGGGAGGATTCAATAAAGGTTCTTCATCAACAATGTTAAGGTAAGTTATTTCTACCTATTATGAGTTAAATACATTATGTATGGATTTTAGTATGAAAATGGGTAGAAAATTGAGGGTTAGAGGAAAACCTAGAAAATTATAATCTTGGATTTTATCCACGATTTCGAGTATGGAATTAAGAGAAAATTATATATTTGAGTTCGTGAGTTCATGGGTAAACTTTATCTTCGAGAAATTTCGGAATCCGGGCACGTGGGCCCGAGGGCATTATTGTCAACTTTTCGTTCGGGGTTAGGAATGGTTATAAATTGTGTTGTAAAGTATAATTGAGCATATATTAATGGATTTATATGGTCGTTGGCTAGTTTTGGAGCATTGTGCGTTGGTACAAGTCTTCGGAAGAATGTAGAATGCCAGTTGCGGATCTTCGGAGCGAGGTGAGTCTCCTTTCTAATCTTGTGAGGGGGAATTTACCCCATAGGTGAAGTGAATGATTATGTGCTCCTATTTGTGGGGGCTACGTACGCACGAGGTGACGAGAGTCCATGCGTAGCTACTATTATGCTATTGTCCGGGTAGGACCCATCAGCATGTTATACTTGAATTAATTATGAACCCATCGATGACTTGGATTGTTTAAATCAACCTTGATTAGTAAACGAATTTAAAAAGAGATTAGACATCATTTCCTGAACTTGTTAAACAGAGAATTGGCTTATTTGGATAATTATTCCTCGATAAAATTCTAATTGGCTATCTGAGCATGTATCTTATATGTACCTGCGTCGCATGGATGATTCGCGAGCAGGGT
>MU722161.1:15823-30541 GCA_026770625.1 Nicotiana glauca
TCAAAAATATCCTACGGACTTACTCGCGCAATCAAATCGCCAAAATAACATCATATACATAGAATCAAGCCTCAAAACATATGATTTTCTTCTAAGTTTCATAAACTTTCAAATTTGGAACTTATAGTCCGAAACACGTCATACGACGTCCGTTTTCAACCAAACTTTACAGATAGTGCTTAACACATATTTAAGACTTATACCGGGCGTCGGAACTAAAATACGAGCCCGATACCATCACTTTTTTTATCAAATTTTATTTTTATTTTCCTTAAACATTTTCAGAAAATAACTTCATGGAAAAATTCATTCCTCGGGCCTGGGACCTCGGAATTTGATTCCGGGCATACGTCCAAGTCCCATATTTTTCTACGAACCCTCAGGGACCGTCAAATCACGGGTCCGGGTCCGTTTACCAAAAATATTGACCGAAGTCAACTTTAACCATATTAATATCAAAATTCATCATTTTTCACACAGAATTCATATTTAAGCCTTCCGACTACACGCCCGGACTGCACACGCAAATCGAGGCAAATAAAAGTGAGGTTTTTAAGGCCTCAGAAGCGCAAAACGAATAAGAAAACGGGTGATGACCCTTTGGGTCGTCACACTAACTTTGTCTCTTAATTTGCTAGCGTGAGTCCAACAGCAAAAATTCCTTTTTACTTTTTTATCTCTAATTTTTTTCCATTTATTTGAGATACTATCATTTATTTGTTTGCATTTAAAAAAAATCACGTAAACTTTTCCCTTGACTTTCAAACAAATGCTTTTTTTCTTCTTCGCATTTTTACTGAAATTGTATTCACAAAATTCTTGGTGATAACTTTTTTGAAGTTAAAATAGTTTTAGTATATTCGTACGTATGTAAAAAGCTAATTTCTCCTTCTTGTTCAAATGGATTATTGGCTTTGTCTATTTTTTGAATAGTTAATAATTCAAATAGAGGTGTCCTCCAAAAAAAAATTTAATTTAAATGGAGGCCAGTAATATCTATTGTGTTTCTGTTTATTACTTGTTAGAAGTTAAAATTTCATCATGCGCTGAAAAATTCTTTTCATCACTCGGCAAGTCGGTATAATTAATAAGTATGATAGTCATGTTACTTTTTAGTTTCTTTCCTTTTTGTTTTTATTTTAATTTATTTTCTTTATAGATTTTTTATTTCTATTATTTTACTTTTTAAATTTTATTCTTACTTTTTAATTTCTTTTGAAATTTTAACATATGTTTTTTCTTTTTACATTATTTATCTTTTATTTCTCTACATGTACTTCTTGTGATTCCATGTAAATGCTTGTATTTTATTTTTTATTTATTTGTTTATTCTATTTCTTGAAATTACACCTCATAATATTAGAAATAATGAGTCATCAGCAAACTTGACATATAATGAGTGATGCAACTAAAGTGGAATTTCGTTGTTGAATGTGGCTATAAATTTATTATGTTTCCTAATCATAAGTTGTAATTGTAATTTGACATATATTAAACTCTTTTTTTTTTTTGAATTTTTAAACATATAATATTGAGTTGGAATGTTTTAGCTATGGAAAGTTATAATACATAAGAATAAGAGAAACACCAGGATAGTTTAAATATGATATTCGAAAGAGGCGATATACAATTTATGAGATTATTAATTTGTTAACTCATCTACTAAGAGACTAAGAGTGATACGCATTCTGAAGCAGCTTTGATCTTTCTAAGTGGTTTTCAGTTTTAAGAATTATATATATTGATGTGCAGCAAATATGAAAGTTTCAATGTATAGACCAAACGGATTTATTGGTCTTTTATAAATAAATATGCAAGCCATCTAAAAAGAACACCTACTGTTGATTAATTTTGCAACCTCTAAATTTCAAACAAAATAAATACAACAAAAAGGGCCTACTTTTCATATAAGTGCTTTTGTCCTACCTTTTTCATTTTTTAAAAATTATTTTTTGATCACCTTAAACTAATGGATAAACTTTCAAAGTAAGAAGGAAAACACTCTCTAAAAAGGAGCTTTTGTTTTAACTTTTTTTAAAAAAGTTTTGCAATGTATAGGACCAATATCAGTACTAATCCATCTCCAATTACAAAAATTGCCGCATGAAGTTGTTGGAACCATTGGCCTATATGTTGTTTCTGAAATACCAACCGGGAATCTAAAACAAAATTACAACTTAGTTAATAGGACCAATCTAACTAAAGGGTTGTATGGAAAAAGTTTAGATGGGGCCCACTTAATCATTACTATATAGTACGTGGTTAAAATATCATGGTATAACCAGTTTTCATATTGGTCAATGAAAAATAACCAGCGTTTACCAAGTCAATGAAAAATAGCCACTATTTTGCTGCAACAGGGACCGGTCCAGTATAATATACGGGAGTTCTGGTGCATTTGTGTACGAACTCCAGCATATTATGCTGGACCGGTATACTTTGCTAACTCCTGTAAAATTTGCGGGAGACTGGAGCACCAGTGCTCCAAACTCCAGTATATTATACTGGACAATTATACTTGCTGGAACTCCCGTAAAATTTGCGGGAGTTCCAGCATAATTATCCTTGAACTCCCGTAAAATTTGCGGGAGTTCCAGCATAGTTATCCTGGAACTCCCGTAAAATTTACGGGAGTTCAAGCATACTTATGCTGGAACTCCCGTAAAATTTGCGGGCGTATTTTTCTGGATTTTGAATAGTATTTTCGCTCAGATTTTAAGTGGCTAAATTTCGATAACTTTTGAAACTTGGCTATTTTTCAACTACCAATGGTAAATATGGCTATTTTTAAATTTCTCCCCAGTACGTGTGCAATTATTCAAAATCTGATGGGCCCATGTTTTGTACATAATTGCAGCTGAAATAAGAAAAAGACAATAATAACCTCGTGTGTGCATTTGCCAGGCATGCATGTTGATGACACAAGCTCCACAAGCTCCTCACTGTCCCTTCTAATATAAGAGAATATTGTACTTTAAATTTAAATCTGTTGAGTTTTAAGGGAAGAGACAATTGGCCCTAGGGATTTCAAAAGTTACCAATAAATACCATTTTAAAAAGTATTAGGACTCACCTTTTTGTTGTTCTATTTATAAAGTTGAAAGGGCATTAAAACCATGAAAGGTTGTCAAAAGAGAAAAAGATTATTTGCAATAAAATCCCTTGAAGTTGAAAAGGCGGAAATTGACTACACACTTCTATGGACATCCCAAGTTTGAGCAGGTTCGGATGGACAAATTTTCATGGCAATTCAATTTGGACACAATCCGAGTGAACCCATCTAAACGTTATGGGTAAAAACAGTACGGCCTAGCTAGTTTTTGGATTGGTCATTCAAAAATAGTCATTATTTACTAAGTCAATGAAAAATAGCCACTATTTTGCTGCAACAGAGACCGGTCCAGCATAATATACTAGAGTTCGGTGCACCTCTATATGAACTCTAGCATATTATGCTGGAACTCCAACACACGGAAAGTTCCAGCATAATATACTGGAGATTCGAGCACTTGTGTATGAACTTCCAGCATATTATACTCGACCGGTACTTTGCTGGAACTCCAGTATATTATGCTGGAATTCTAGTGTATTTATACTGTAACTCCATCATATTATGCTGGAGTTCTAGCATACTTATCCTGGAACTCCAGTATAATATGTTGGAGTTCAAGTATACTTATGCTGGAACTCCAGCGTAATATACTGGCGTATTTTCCGGGTTTTGAACAGTGGTTTCGCTCAAATTTATCTTTACTGAAAAGTGACTAAATTTTGATTACTTTTGAAACTGGACTATTTTTGAATGACCACTTGTAAATCTGGCTATTTTTAAATTTCTCCATGTTGTAGGCTAAATATATAGCCCAAATTGATACACAAGAAAACTTGTTATAATATTTTTAAAGAAAAATATTATTTCCCTTCGTTTTGTTAAGAATTAGCAGGGCCCCAATAAATTACCGTGCCTTTAATGGAACAATGATGAACAATTGTAAACCACCCTTATTTTCATTTAAATGAATTGAATACCTGATAATTAAATGAATCTATATATATATATATATATACCCCTTTGTTCATTCTTCTAGCCAAACTGGCCATTGCGTTTACGAGGCATCTGGAATCGTTGTTACCAGTTTGAGTACAATAAAAAAAATTGTGACCAAAAGACCTCTTTCTTCAGATGTACTCTGTTTCAAATGGGAATAAAAGCGTGACTATAATTGACTCGATTTAAAAAATAATTACATTAACTTCACTCAGTTATTGGATCAAATCTAAACTAATTATAACTATATGTCTTATTTAAGGATGGCAAAAAATATTAATGACTTTCTGACTTTTTTACCTGACAAAATTTTTTGGAAATTTAGCTTTGGTTAAATTTGACATATAAAAAGGACCAGAGGGAAGGAAATATTATACCACACAAACAAGATTGATGGCTTCCCTAATTACCCATCACTTTGCCTTTTGCTTTCTGCTCACATTTTATTCCATCTTTTCTCCTTCCATAGCTGAATCCTATACTGTTAAGATTCACAACACAATACCACATCCAGTACAAGTCCAGTGCAACTGGAATGGAAAAGAAGATCTCGGAAAACGAACGATCGGTGCGTCAATATTTATTTATACAATATATCTTCCTATACATAATGATCAAGAAAACATACTTTGGTGTGCAATGGGGGCAGAGAATAAATCAAGAGAGTTTAAAGTGTTTGATTATAAGAGAGATATATCCCTTTGTGCCGAACATAAACTTTGCTATTGGATTGTTAGTTATAATGGACTTTGTCTTCATGGTCCTAACGGCTGTGTTCTGCACTACGGTTGGGAGGATAATTTTGGTTCCTAAGTGTTGTTTACGTAACAAGATTATATAAGTATGGTGCAACGTGTAATAAGATTATATAAGTATGGTGCAAAATTTATAGTTTTCTACAAATGTTTTGCTCCTTAGGGTCTGGCATATTTCGAAAGCTTAGTGCAGTTGTTACACCTCACGTTTTCATATGTGAGAGTACGTCGTAAGTCATTGATGTAAGCTCGGAAATGAGATTATATTTGGAAGAAAATAAAATAAGTTAATCATGTTACCTTGGAGGTTACAAATATTTAATATCATGAATAACGAGTACCAAGAGGGTTGGAAAGCTTAGAAGCTAAACCAATCGAAGAAAATAAGTTTCGTCGAAAGTCGACAGGTTTGGAATATTATAACATGTACTTTGGGGTGAGACTATGGTTCTTAACATGATAAGGAGGTTATGCTATGAGTTATTTAAGTGGTATGATAGTCATTTTCTACGTTTTGAAGGCACGCAAGTTGGGGAACAAGAGTTGGCAAAGGTTATCACAAGTTACATTCATAAATTTGCTGAAAATTAGGCCAAATGTAGCTGATCGTTTCTCCAAATATACTTGGAATTATTAGGTGATCTACATACCAAATTGAAGATCTACGAGTTTAGTTTCTAACTCATTAAACCGTTTGTCAATACCATATTGGAGTAGAGAGATATTCGCGTTTTTGCGAGACCGCGCAAGCCGCTCTCAATGGGACCCACTTAGGCGTTGGTCGACCTACTTCACTTCATAAATGATTTGGACGCCTATTGTTAACTCATTTTCAACTCAACTTCATCTTCAAACTTCTCCTAACCCTTCTAAACAGATACCATAAGGGTTTGAAGTGATTCCAAAGTGATTACACCATATTTCAACATCAAAACTTAGTTCTAGTGAAGAACAACACCTCTTTGAGCTTGTGTTATCATTGAGGATTGTTGTGGGCTGTGTTTGTCTGAAATTCCAAGTTATTGCTACTTTGTAAGGTGATTATAATATCCTACTAGTTGTGCTTAAGCTTGCTTGTATGTTGGTTAAGTTGTTAGAATGATAAACTACAAGATAATACTTGGATTAGCTTAAGTAACTTATATGGTGTTGTATTGCCATTGAGGGTTATTGTAAGCTGAATATAACTTGGATTTCGAATTGAAGTTACTGCAGGAAGTATGTGTATTGTGTTCTTTCATGTGCTTAAGGAGTCTGAAACTGGGTGAGCCATCTGCTCCTGAGTGTGAGTAGCAGGAGTTTGTGCTCCTCCCCCAGCCCGAGAAATGGTCGGTTCTACGTGAAGCATAACGGCCAGGGTAACACTCTCCATAAGGCCCACTATACGGACCAAAGCATCCTGAAGTACCGGGGTAGCTATGAACCCCTCTGGAACCTGAGATGTCCCTGCTGGAACGGTCTGGGCCGGAGCCTCCTCATCAAACTCTACTTGAGGCTCCGCCGCTGGTGCTGCTGCTCGAGCTCTGGGTTGTGCCCTGCCCCTGCCTCTAGCATAGCCTCGGCCTCGTCCTCTGGCCCTCATATGAGTTGCCACTGGAGGCTCGGTCTGCTGTCAGCTGATGAAGCGGTACGTGTTCTCGCCATCTGCGAAAGAACAGAGTAGAGAGTTCAATTAGCATTGAGAGATCAAACCGCACGACAGAGATGAATAGAAGTAAAATTGTTCCTAACTCTATAGCATCCGGGGGATAAGCACAGACTTATCCATACCGATCCCTCAGACTCTACAAAGCTTGTTCGTGAATTGTGAGACCAAGGCAACCTAGTGCTCTGATACCAACTTGTCACGATCCGAATTTTCCACCTTTGGAATCGTGATGACTCCTAACATTGTACTCGCTAGGCAAGCCAACATTACAGATTATTACGCTCTTCCCTTTATCCTTTTATAATTAATATTTAACAAAACTAAATCAATGGAAGTAATAATTTAACTAATTACTCATATACTATTAACGAAAGACGAAATAAATACCACCTAAAAATTGGTGTCACAACTCACGAACATTCTATAAATACTACAAGTAATGGTTTGAAAGAAAATATACATGTCTCGAAGAAAGTAAAACAAAAATAAAGTAAAGATAGGAGGAGACGTCAGGGCCTGCGGACGACTGCAGGACTACCTTGGGTCTCATGTATGAAGTATCAGCAACCGACCTCTCGATCAACCACTATCAGCTTTGAAATCTGCACAGAAAGTGCATAGTGCAGTATCAGTACAACCGGCCCCATGTACTGGTAAGTGCCGAGTCTAACCTCGACGAGGCTACGGCGGGGCATAACAATATATATAACCCGCAACAGTTTATATTAAAACAGAAAGGAACTGCAGAGTGAAATATAACAGTAACTTGCATTTAAATAAATACGGAACCCAAGCTTTCTACCAATACTTAGCTATAACCAATCCTTAAGAGAGTTTCAACACCACAATAATGAATTTCAACCGAAAAAGAATACATAAACAACACTTGATGCGGTGCGCATCCCGATCCCACCATATAATCAATAACAATATAAACATTCACCCTTATTACTCCTTGTTGCGGCGTGCAACCCGATCTTACCAGTCCACCCTTATTACTCCTCAATAAATCACCTGTATTCCTCCTGTTGCGGCGTGCAACCCGATCTCACCTGTCCACCCTTATTGCTTCTTGTTGCGGTGCGCAACCGGATCCCACCAGACAATCACATTCACCCTCATTCCTCCTGTTGCGGCGTGCAATTCGATCCCATATATCAGTACGAATCACAAAATAAGAATAGTGTTTCACAGTTTAGCTCAAACCCCCCGGACCATTTATGCCTCAAACCATAACCACGGGAGATCTATACAATTATGAAACCTCAACAGTTAATATTACACAGCGAGACCAACCAAGGTGTACCATGAAGTACCAACAAACCAACTTAAACCAACAAGGTAATAAAATGAAACTACGAAATGATTAATACTTCAATAGAGAAAATAATAGTTAACATAGATTAATTAACATGGAAACATTTATGAGCAAGTAGAAATTAAGACATGAAACAATATTTTAGAAAACGGGGAAGGGAACAGGCTAAAATGATAATTGGGTGGCGCATATGTACTCATCACCATACCTATACACCACACACATGGAATTTTACATAGCAATTAAGTCGCGATCCCTAATCCCTCAGGTCAAAGTTAGACCAAACACTTACCTCAAGCCAACGGATATTTCCAAGCTCAATTACCGCTTTACCTCTCGATTCCACCACCAATCCACTTGTATCTAGTCATAATTAACTCAATAACATCAATAAATTCTAAAGAAATCAATTTCAATGAAAAATTATAGGTTTCCTAACTTTTTCCCCAAAAAGTCAAAACCCAACCACGGGCTTGCTTGGTCCAAACTCAAAATTTGGACCAAAATCCGATTACCCATTTATTCCCGAGCTCGGATATACAATTGGTTTTGGAATCTGACCCAAAATCGAGGTATAAATTCCCAATTTATAAAAATCCCTAATTCTACCCAAACCCACAATTTCTACCATGGAAATCTTATATTTTAGGATGAAATCTTGTGAAAAGAAGTAAAAGATTGAAAGAAATGAGTTAAGAATCATTTACCTAAGATTTGGGGAAGAACTTGCCCTAGGAAAATCGCCTCTTGAAGTTTAGGTTTTGAAAATGGGAGAATGAGTGAAAAATTCCGTCCAAAAATTGTTTTGAACAGTTGCAGGTATCGCATTTGTGATCACAGGTTTGTAAATGCAAACTCGAAAATGCGGACTTTACTTCGCAAATGGGAAGGTTGGCCTGGCCTGGTAGCATCGCAAATGCGAACAAGTGTTCGCAAATGCGGCCTATGTTCTAATCGCAATTGCGACACTGAGCTTCACAAATGCAAAAGTCCCTTTCCCAGCCTTCTGATCGCAAATGCAAAATATCTTTGCAAATGCGATGCACGCATTTGCGAGCCAGACTCTGCACACCTGAAGCACACCAGCAAAAATCCTTAGGTCCAAAACACTATGTAGCATATTCAAAACTCACCCGAGCCCTCGGAGCTCTAAACCAAAAATGCACACAAATCTTAAAACATCATACGAACTTGCTTGCGTGATCAATTCGCCAAAATAACACCTAGAACAACAAACTCAACACCAAAACACATGAAATTTTCAAAATAGTTTCAAAACTTCTATTTTCTCAATCAAAGGTTCGAATTATCCGTTTTTTACCAAATTTCACATATAAGGCTTAAATATTGCTCCGAAACCAAATTATGTTCCCGATACGAACAAGATCAAATCTTTTAAATATTGCATTTTCAGTCTTATCAATAACGTTCAAAAATTTATTTCTTGGGCTAGAGATCTCGAAATTCGATTGTGGGCATACGCCTAGGTCCCATATTCTACTACGGACCCTTCGGGACCGTCGAAACACAAGTTCGGATCCATTTACCTAAAATATTGACCGAAGTCGACAAAAATATCTTTTTAAGCCAAAAATTATCATTTCTTAAATTTTTCACATAAGAACTTTACGGATACACATTCGGACTGCGCATGTACATCGACGAGAAATAAAATGAGATTTTCAAGGCTTTGAAACACAAAATCGAATTCTAAAACAAAAGATCACTTTTGGGTCACCCCATTAAACAATGCTGAAAGTTAACATATGCTCATCTTCGTCTGTTGGAAGTAGAAATATTGTACTATTTCATCATATAAAAGAAACATTTCTTTGAAAGCCGCAACTATTTTCGTACCTGAATTGATATGTTAACTCTTTAATGTATATATGTTTAATTGGGGGTATCAATAAACTATTGGTGTCCGCTAATTAATTCTATCTTAATTTCTAATTCAAATTTTTTATAGGAAGAATACTCTTGTATCTAAAGTTAGTTCAAAAAATTTATTAGTATTTTCCTGATCACAAGAATCCTATCAATTATATAGTAGAAAAGAGAAGTAAGTTGCTATCCTTTTTGTATGTTGTTTAAGGTTTGATCCACACTCGTCTAAATGAGTAACTAATTATAACTATATGTCTTATTTATGAGTGGACAAAAGATATTAATGGCTTTCTGATTTTTTTTAACCTGACAAGAGTTTTGAAAATTTTGCTTTGTTTAAGGACCGTTTGACCATAGATTTTTCCAAAATAAATTTGGGTTTTATTTGGTAAACACATGTTTGGTCAGATTTTGCATATATTTTGGCAAAATTCAAGTCCGAAATCCTAAATCCCAAAATCACCTCAATAGCTCGTTTTGGGCCAAAATATCATTATTATATTTTAAAAAAATTGTCCTAAATTTTTATATTTTGTACAAGAGCTTACCATTTATTATTTTGTAACAATGTTGCTTTGTCTTCTCGGTCATTTGATAGTGTATCATGTAGTCATTATAAAAATGATAATTTTGTATCAAATTTATTTATGTTCGGGGCTATGGTTTGGGATAATGTAATGAATATTATTGATAATGGTATTATTCGGTATTTGTGATAGTTTTTAGAACTTGTGGGTATAAGTCATGTTTCATGTTTTTTCAAACTAAATTTGGGAAATATATTTTGAAAACTGATGTCCAAACATATTTTTATCTTCAAACTAAACTTCATCCAAATCAGATTTTTCAAAACAAATTTGGAAATACTACAACATTACGCATCTATAGCTATGAAAAGCACTGTAGCTAAATATGAAAATTTTCGTGGCAAAACACTTTAGCTACAATATTTTTTTCCGTAGCATTCGTAGCAAAATGTAGCCTAGCTAAAAGTCAGCTACAGACTTTATATGATCCGTGGCTAAGGACTAATACTTATTGCCACGGAAATTTTTTATGTTGTAGCGATGATGGTAAAAGGTTTTTGCTACAAAAAATATACTTATAGCAAGTGATTTTTATTCTTTTGCCACGACGAACAAATTTGTAGTTATCTTCATATTGTAGCCACGAAATATTGTGTTGTAGCAAAAGATTTAATTTATTTGCTATGCAAACTCAAATTTTGTGGCTATTTCTAGAGCTTAGTCTCGTGGCAATAATACTCATGTTTAGCTACAATTTAAAAACTCCGTAGCTATGAATTGAAGTATTTGCCATAAACCTTTTTATATTGTAGCTAATATTCCATACTTTTAGCCATGAAATATATAGAACTATAGCAAATGATTTTCATCATTTGCTACGGAAAGTGAAAATGAATAGCCATATTCTTGATACGTGGCTATTGTAGAAGTATATGTTTAGCTACAAATTGAAAAAACCCATAGCTAATATTCCATTCTCTTTTGCCATGAAGCATAAAATCGTAGCAATGAATTTTCTTCATTTTTGCTATGAAAATAAAAATATATAGCTACATTTTTATTATGTGACAATATATATGTTTAGCTACAAATTTAAAAATTTAATGCTACTAATTAAAAAATTGCCACAAGCATTATTAGCCACAATAATTCATATAAAGCCTGTTTAGAAATACAATCAAATTTTGACAATGAAACATATAGGCAAATGTAGCATAAGATCTTCAATTACATAATTAACACAATATATTAATAAACAAAATTTAACAAAGGTTCAACAATATCATTCCAAATATTAAAACATCGTTTGAAACATATCAATAAGCTTTGACAAGAGGAAAAACATTATTCATGTGCCTGTCGACCTTGATGCTTTTATAACTCCTCCACAGGCTGCAATAACAATAGAAAAAAAGCAAATAACTAAATGATTCAATGAAATATTTTTTATATAAAAAAATTAAATTTTATTTTTAATATTAATATTACCTAAAAGAAATCGCATATATACTAAATTACTAATATAAAAAGATAGTAATAAAATTCTAATAAGTTACTTACCGTTAGATCTGTATCATTTTGTTGTAGAACTTGTGCTGCAAGTATCATTCGAAATTTTTCTTCCCATTATTTATTCATCTCTGCTAGTTGATTATTCATATCTTTCTTGATTTATTCAACTTGTTTCTTAGCTTCCCTTTTAACTTCTTTCACACGCTCATTTGCGTCTTTTCTGGCCAATTCTAGTTGCTTTATAAGTTGTACTTTTGTTGGTCTACCACCAAAATATTTACTGATATTTTTTCCGGGGCCATACACACGAAGATATCCATTTTTTTCGGCCCCGAGTACTTTTTCGAAGATATCATCACCATTTAAAGAAATTTCTCCTTCATTTTGCTGCTTTTTAAATTGGTCAAATTGGTCCTACAATAAAAAAATACAAATCAATCAAATATAAGTATAAATGTGTAATATAAAAGGAGATAAACAGAAAAGAGAACACATTGACATTACAATAACATCTTGTGGAAAAGCATCAACTTGTTTTCCTTTTTTCTCTTGCGGGATTCCATAAAAACTTCAACACGAGAAGGAGCTTTTCCATTTTCTTGCTCATGCAGAAAAATAATCATTATCATTAAATGAATAAATATGTGAATATAGTTCTTCTAAATTTGTTCTAAAAATATTATTACATCGTTCATACCATTTCGTATCTAAGTCTTGCATAACTTTTGGTCCCAATATATGAAGGCAAGGAACATTTCGATCTATTTGTCTTGTTTTGTGTGCTCTTCTTCTAAATAAAAATTAAAAAAAATTAAGAACATTAGTTATTAAAGAAAATCCAGTGATAAAAGAGAGCTTAATATGCCCTTGGATTTACTCATAAAACTAGCAAATCGAATATGAAATACAAAGACAATAGAAGTATCATGCTCTTATGTAAGGAAATGTTAGTGATAAAAAGAGAGCTTAATTTTATTTGGAATCCAAGCCATGAATCACAAAAATAATAATTCACGAGTAAAATAATTTTAGTTATCTCAAACACGCCCATAGTTAATTTTTCTAAATAAACTTGAGATCCTCAAAATATGAAACACATAATAATAAAAAGGTAGAAACAAATTAATTTACAATTTAAATACCTGAAAGTCGGCATCACTCCAAAGATTGACCAAATATTTTCATTCATCTGCGGCAACAAGTTTAGGCTTGTTTCGTAGGCGAAGTTGGTAATTTGCTTTTGAATCAAAATACTTCTTCTTCAACTTGTACCTATAGTCTCTATAGAGGTCACTCATTTTGCTAAGAATTGCGCTTTTTCTTCCCTCGGGCATATCAAAATTAAACATTTCCTATATACAAAAAAAATACAATAAACGTTTATAATCATATATTCTAATAATTGTTAAACCATAAGAAATTATAAAATATTATAAATTATTAGTTTGTTAGTTTTTCTTACCAAGATAATTTCCCACATATGATCGATCTTATCTTGTTTAATCTCTTTCCAACCATTTATCTTTAAAGGGCAACAAGTTCGGCTTCTAACTGTTTGTCCCAAAAACCAAATTAATTTGCTTGCATTCTCACCGATAGCTTGATGATCTTCATCATATTTCACTGGTAATTTTTGTCCCTCCTGTAAGTTAATTATTTTCACACACCGTGTAGGACCTCTAATTTTTCTTTTCACAGCGTTGGACCTACGAAGGTTAAATAAATAACATCAAGTAAAAATATCGATAGAAGCAATTAAGATCAATAAAAATAGTGATTACCTGCTGAATTTGCTGATTCATGTGCTCCTACAACTGATTCTGTCACCTCTTCAGACTCATTACCCCTAGAACTATTTTTTCCAAGAGAAGTACTCATAAAAATGTCATTTTTCAGCAGTGTATAAATCTCAATAGGCCTTTCTTTATGCATTCTATAACTAACAAGCATGTTTTTAATATCTTCATCGTCATGACATTCAATTAGCCCATCATAATCACTAATAATTCTATCACCTCTCAAATAAAAGAACTTGTCTCCCTCACAAATATTGAAGTTACAATACTCTTTTAAGTCATCCAATAGGTCAAAGAAAGATATAAAATCAACATCAATTTTTGTTTTCTTCAAATGACCACCTACATATTTTCTAGAAGGGGAGAATACAAAATGGCCACTATAGTGATAGCTAATTTCTTTCTCCCTTATCATGTCTGCGCTTCCTAAAACATTATTGAAGATGAATTAGCTAGATATGAATAAACAAAGACACAAATGTCACGACCTCAATCCCGGTCGTGATGGCGCCCAACACAACTGCTAGGCAAGCCCGACCATTTACACTCTCAATCCGAGCATGAAGCTCAAAATCAATTATTAAAATATCATTAACAACAGTGAAGCTAAAAAATTAAGCTGATTGATAGATATAAGCTGAATATCACGATAACACGGAATATACTCCCAAAGACCTGGGGGTCATGAGTCTAGAGCCTCTAACAATACAGTGTGATAAGACTCCAAATAATACAATGTCTTAAAACTGCAGAAAGATAATGAAAGGGATAGGGGAGGAGTCGAGTCCTGCGGACATCAGGCAGCTACCTCGACAACTCCGGATAAACTCTGAAATAAGCAAAAGCTCAGCTAAACTACTGAGGTACCTAGATCTGCACACATTGTGCAGGGAGTAAAGTGAGTACTTCCAACTCAGTGGTAATAAGTGTAAATAATAACTGAGCGGTAAGAAATCACGTAAGAATACTCCATCATGCTATATAGTACAGTACAACCTTTTTAACAAAGTAGTAAAAACCGTGAAACTTCTTTAGAAACATCTAGCTCAGTTTAAAATCTCTTTTAAAAATATTCTTTTTCCAACAGAAGGCATATGAATGCGATATCAGCTAGTGCAAGTCCGCACACAAATCAGCCCCTCGGGCACAACACTCTATTTACAAATAACACCAGGGTATCTGCTACACAGTGCAAGAAATAGCATGGATGCCAATGATATGAGAGTG
>MU722161.1:38456-93733 GCA_026770625.1 Nicotiana glauca
CAAATGTTTTCTTAACTTCTGAAATTCGCGAACACTGTTCACTATAACACCAGACCTTTTTCCGCTTCTGCGGTCCTTTGACCGCACCTGCGGTACCGCTTTTGCGAAATATTGACCGCTTATGCGGTCTAACTTAAAACCATCGGGGACCGCTTATGCGATCCAAACATCCGCTTATGCGGTCTTCAATCCGCTTACGCGGCCCCGCTTACGCGCTCCACCTTCCGCTTATGCGGAAATCCCCTGGGCCACTCAAGTTTGCTTATGAGACTTTCCCCATCGCATCTGCGGAACCACTTATGCGGCTCCTTTTCCGTAGATGCGGAAATACTAGCAGACAGAAAAATTTGACCTGCAACACATGCTTCAAACTCTCGATAAATCATCCGAAATTACCCCGAGGCCCTTAGGACCTTAACCAAAAGCACACACATGATTTAATACTTCATTCAAACTTGCTTGAATCATCAAAACGCTAACGTTAACATCAAAATCCTCAATTATGATCAAATCAAAGCCTAAATTTCTTAAAAACTTCTGAATTGCATATTCGATCAAAAACCCGACCAAACGATGTCCGAATGACCTGAAAATTTGCAGACATATCCAAAATCACCTAACGGAGCTGCTGCAACTCTCGGAATTCCATTCCGACCCTCGCAATTCCATTCCAAACCTCGGATCAAAATTTCACCTATCAACCGGAGTTTGCCAAAATTCAAACTTAGCCAATTCAAGCCTAATTCTACACCGGAACTCCAAATTCAATTCCGATTTCACTCCTAAGTCACAAATCATCCCCCGAAGGTAACCGAATCATCAGAATTCACATCCGAGCCTCCTAACTAAATAGTCAACTTCCAGTTGACTTTTCCAAAACAAGCTTTCCTTTAAGAGACTAAGTGTCTGATTTCCAACTAAAACCAATCTAATTCTACCCGATCAACTCAAATACTGATATTGAAATATAGTGAAGCATAATATGAGGGAAACGGGGTAGTAACTCACGTGACAACGGACCGGGTCGTCACAACAAGTTTATATAATGTGAAAAAAGATTTAATGACATATTTAATATTTCACAATAATCATATTAGAATTACCCGAATAAACAAGTTCTTCTACAAGTTGCGTGAGCAAGTTTTCGTCAATAGACGGCTCTTAGAACTCTTAACAGGTTCCGAGTCACGATTATTAGTCAAGTGATTAGTTTTTTTCCAAAAATCATTCTTACCCATGTCTGGTTACAAATAAGAATTTGTAAGACACTAAAATAAATTATCATAAATACAGATATAAATGATATTTTCTGTAAGTACTTAGTAGCCAACTTCTTAACAAAGTTGAACCAAAAAGTAAAAAAAGGGATATGTCCGATAATCTAAGAACAAAAAATTTTGCCTAAGTCTACAAAATTAAACAAAATAACATAAATTTGAATGCATAATGCATAACTGTGACGACCCAAAGGGTCATTACCATATTTCTCCCCTTTTCCGCGCTTCCGAGGCCTTGAAAACCTCGCTTTTAGTTGCCTCGATTTGCGTGCGTAGTCCAGTATGAAGCAGGAAAATTTTTATGTTAAAATATGTGAACTTTGTGAAAAATTTAAAGAATTTTGGTATTAATATTGATATAGTTGACTTTGGTCAATATTTTGGGTAAAAAAGACCCTGATCCATGATTTGACGGTCCCTGAGGGTCCGTAGAAAAATATGGGACTCGGGCATGTGCCCGGAGTTGAAATCCGAGGTCCAGAACCAGGCAAAAGAATTTTTTTATTAAATTGTTTTCTGAAATTATTAAGGGAAAATGGAAATAAAAATTGATTAAAAGACTAAGGTATCGGGCTCGTATTTTGGTTCCTACGCCTGGTACAGGTCTAAAATATGCGTTAAGAGCTGTCTGTGAAATTTGGTCGAAATCGGACGTCGTTTGATGTGTTTCGGACCTAAATAGCTAAAGTTGGAAGTTTATGAACTTGAAATGAAAAATGATGGTTTTGAGGTTTGATTCTGTGATTTTGATGTTATTTTAGTGATTTGATCGCTCGAGTAAGTTCGTAGGATGTTATTGAGTTAGTGTGTTTGTTTGGTTGGGAGCCCCGAGGGCTCGGGGGTGATTTTGAGGTGGTTCGGGGTGGTTTTGCACTTAGAAAATACATTAGATTTTCCAGCTTGTTGCAGACCAGATTTTACACTTCGCGAACGCGGCCCCTGGCTCGCGTTCGCATAGCCCTTTCTTTTCTCCTTCCGCGTTCGCATACCTCAACTGCGTTTGCATAGTTCTGGGTCTGCTCCTCTTCGCGTTCGCGTGAGGCCAAACGCGGACGCATAGGCCAAAGGTCTTGGGCCTAGATTTTTCCTTCTACGCATTCGCAGTGTCCCTTTGCGAACGCGATGCCTACCCGCCCAATCTTTTTCGCAAACGCGACCTATGTGTTGGGAACGAATAAAGTTAATTGCTCCAGTGATTTTTTTTAAAGGCAGAATATTTCATTTCAGGAATTCATCACTTCTTCTCACGAGCCCTCTTCTCCATCAAGCTTTAGGACCCCATTGAAGCTCCCCCCTTTCAAGACGTTTTGGGTAAGTAATTCCCCACCTAATTTCTTCACTTTTCTTCATTAATTAGTAAATTCCTAAGCCTAAAATCATGGACTCAAGGTAGAAAATGGGGGTTTTGGGTAGAACTAGGGTTTTGGGAATTTTGGGTGATTCAACCTCAATTTGGGGTCGAATCTTGAAATAAATTGCATATTTGAACTCGTGGGGTTATGAGTGATTGGGTTTTGGTCCGAGCCCCGTGTTTGGATCATGTGGCCCCGGTGTCGAATTTTGCTATTTTGGGAGAATGATGGGAATTTCATTTCTAGACTATGGGATTATGTTTTTGAGCTCTTATTGATGCTATTGAACTAAATTGTGCCTAGATATCATTGTTTCGCAGTTTTAGAGCCTTGATTGCTATTTTCGGACCGAGGTAAGTGTTTGTTCTAACTTTGGCTTGAGGGATTAGGATTAGGGTATTATTTGCTACGTGCTAAATGTGGAGTACGGTGTATAGGCATGGTGACGGTTATCTATGCACCGGAGTCTAGCATGACCGTGAGTCTTATATGTGTTGGATTCGGATTTAATGGTACATCTTTCTTGCTTGGATTGATAAGCATAATATAATGTGAATAGTTGAGGAAGGTTTGTGATTGGTTTGGCTTTTGGAGCATTGTCTCGGACTAGAAATTGTTACTCGAGAAATAGGTGATTAAAAGTGGATCGTGTAGCGATTAGTCCCTTGCCGGGATGATTGAATTGTTATTTGTATTCCCTTGCTGGGATTTTCTTGTGATTGTTGTTACTCCCCTCGCACTTGAGTTGCGGTCGTTGGTAGGTGAGTTCTTGGTATTAAATGTTGAGGATCGGGTTGCACGCCGCAATGGTGTTAATGAAATATTGAGGATCGGGTTGCACGCCGCAACGGTATTGCCTGTTGAGGATCGGGTTGCACGCCGCAACGGTATTGATTGTTGAGGATTGGGTTGCACGCCGCAACGGTGATATCTGTTGAGGATCGGGTTGCATGCCGTAACGGAGTATGGACTGAGTGTATTGTGTTCGTATGTAGAGACTTCCTGTGTTTTCCTTATCAGTTGTTATTGTTCAGCTTCATTTCTTTAACGTTGATTCCTATATATATATAGACTGCAGTACCCCACAGCATGTTTCCCCCAACCCTTTTACTGCTTAAATTAGTGTATTTTCCTGTTATTGCACATATATCTGTACAGGTTATTTGTGGTAAGTCCTGTCTAGCCTAGTCACTACATCGCCGGGGTTAGGCCAGGCACTTACTAGCACATGGGGTCGGTTGTGCTGATGTTACACTCTGTGATTTCTTTTACACAGATCAGGACGTAGCTTTCGGACCGCAGCAGTATTAGATCGGGAGCAAACCTTCAGTCCAGGGACTCTTGAGGTAGCCTTGCTGACGTCCACAGGCCCGGAGTCTCTTCCATTTTTATTCAGTTTGTTAACTCTTGTATTGAAACAGACTGTCATGAATTCTTTCAGACGGTTGTGTTTAGTGAATCTTAGAAGTTCGTGAGCTAGTGACACCAGGTTCTGGGTAGAGATACGTTTCAAACTTCTACATTTTTGGTTTCATTTTTATTTAGCTTAAAGTCTTCCGCACTTGTTAAATTGATTTCCGACTATTTATATTGTTGAGATTTATCAGAGAATGTTTAAAGTTTGGCTGGCCTAGCTCCGTTAGTAGGCGCCATCACGACTCCCGATGATAAAAAATTCGGGTCGTGACAATAACTTGGAACAGAGATATAGGAAGAAATTAGAACCTTCGCTTCTAGTGATGACAAGTTGATTCAGACAAGTAATAAAAATCTGCACCTCACTTTTTGGCTTTCTTTTGTGCTTTTAGTGTTTTAAGGTTCTTTTGCTCTCTAATCTTTCTATAGAAAAGGAACAACATATTACTCTCTAATAGAATTAGGAGGCTTTAATTTAGGCACAAAATATTTAGAGGGAAATAATATGGAGGGAATTCTTTTGTTTTTGTTAATTCACTTATTTCAAAAAGAGAATTCATGTTTCCCTCCTAATAATCAATAAACACAAAAAAGAAGCTCCATATTTTTTTTAAGTATAACAAATTATTATTTGACGGCAATTTTGTTCCTTTTGGAAATACAGTTTCCTTTTTTATTTATGTTTAGGATACTTTATTTTTCTAAAAAGTTATTCTGATATTTTGGCAAAAAAAACCTAAGCTTAATGAACATATTTCAAAGGAATTAAATTAACAATAAAATTTTGTTAGAGAATCCTTTGATACCGTTTGGTTGTCAAAAAAGGAAGGTGAAATTGTTGAAACATTTCCTTTTTTCTTTTTTGGTTTGTTGAGCAGCAAAGTTTTAGGAAAAGATATCTCACGGCAAAAGTTGGGACAATTTCCTTCTTACCATTTCAAAGGAATTATAGTTGAATCCAAATTCTTAAATATTAGTTTTTTTTGTAAATGTTAGAGCATGATTTTTAGTTAGGTAAAAAGATCTAGAAGAGTCGAAGTGGTGTATTTATAGTAAATTTTGAAAGTTTTAAATATAAGTAGTTTTTAAATAGTTCAAATATGAAAAATATTATAACCAAAATTTTAGTTAATTTAATTTTTTTAAATATTAGGAGAATAGTTAAATTACAATATTATCCTAATAAAATATATTTTTAAAGGGTAAAAAAGTCAAATAATATTTCACTAAGGGCGTTCGTGCTTTTAATATAATTATAATTATAATTTTTAAAGGGTAAAAAAGGTGAACGACATTTCCAATCATATAATTATAATTTTATCAATTCAACTTTACAAGTGATCGTGCTTTCTTTGTAGTTATAGTTGTAACGACCCGACCGGTCGTTTTGAGCTCTAGTGCGTCGATCTGCGGTTTGAGGCCATGAGCAGCTTCATTTAAGGTATAATGACTCGTACGCGTGGCCGGAATTGAATTTCGGGAAGTTCGGAGTCGATTTGGAAAGAGAATTCATATTTCGGAAACCTTAAGTTGGAAGAATTGACTAAGATTGGATTTTTGAGAAAACGACACCAGAATCGGGATTTGAAGGTTCCAACAGTTTCGTATGATGATTTCAGACTTGGGCGTATGTTTGGATCGGGTTTTGAATGACTCGGGAGCATTTTGAGTATGTATTGACTTGCCTGACAGTGGTGTCCCGTGCCATCACGACCCTTTAATGAATTTTGGGTCGTGACATTAGTAAAAATACCACAACTCTTGATGATTTAAGAATTTTCTATAAAAAAATCAAAAGTTATTCTCAAGTTCATTTGAGAAAATACAAATATAGTTAATTGTAGATTAATAAGAAAATATTAATATGTACTATTTAAATTAATTTTAAAGTCCTAAATATTAGGAAAGTAACTTAAATTATAATTTTGTCTATTGTGAAAGTGTCACAGTCCCAGTTCGCCCTTCGTGAACTATCGTAATAGCACCTAGTGTCTACGATTAGGTAAGCCTAACAAATGCGGAAAAGAAAATCATTGCTAAAGGAAAATAATTAAAATCTGATATAACAAAAAGAAACAGTGTTTAAGATGCTGCCTGACATTTAACAATACAAAATCTCAACCTAACACTCCCAAAATCCGGAACCCCATGAATCACTAGCTAAGAGATACATAAAAGCTCTAACTCCAGAATGTTTATCAAAAGGAAAATACAAAAGGGCTATATTAATTCTGCGAATAGCCAAAGCTTCTATCCAATTGGTTAGAGTCTCGTGCTGATAACGCGTTATAAAATAATAAAGAAGAAGAAAGTATTGTAGAGAAAAGTAGAGAGAGAATTCTTATTGATATTGGGATGAATTACAATGGAATACACTTATTCTTTATTATTTTATAACACGTTATCAGCACGAGACTCTAACCAATTGGATAGAAGCTCTGGAATCTTCTAGCCAACGCTCACCTCGCTCCGAAGATCCATAACTAGCATTCCGCGTCCTTCCGAAGCGTTTTAGCTGCCTATTATTATTATTATCATCATCATGTAGGTTCTTGCGAAAATTGAAATATTATGTTCGTAATAGATGTCGACCTGAAGGATCTATTGCATAAGGATATATTGTTGAAGAAAGTCTGATATTTTGTTCAAGGTATTTACATGGAAGTGGGAAAGAGAATAATCCAGTGGAGAAAAATTGTGAAGGTGATCAGGTTGAGCCATTCAGTAGATTATCAATTTTTGAACAAAAGGGTTGCCCTTTATTAGGAGATACATCCAGAAATCTGGAAGAGCTTGAGCGAAAACAAACTCATTTTTATGTTTTGAGAAATTGTGAAGAAGTTCAACCATTTTTGCGGTATATTTTTTTATGCCATTGTACATTTCTGCTTGATTTTGTTAGCCTTTTCTCAATTATTATGGTTATTTTAAACAATGAGTACGAGAGTGAGTACGAGCAGAATAATAGGAACATGAACTTCGATGATTGTTTTTCCATCATGTAAGTTTTCATTACATTGTTAATTTTTATTTGTAATACTTCTTTAGCATCATTATTTTATTTATTTATTATTATACAGATTGTGCAAATACGCAAGAAAGAAAATTCACAAGTAAGTTGCAAGTTGTATTCTTTGGCTAGAGGTCCTTTTGATGGAGTCCAAAGATTCAAAAGGTATGAGATAAATGATTTTAGATTTCATACTAAACAACTCGAAGGAAATAGGGTGAAGCAAAATAGTGGTGTTTTAGTACGAGGAGTAATGAATGGCCAAAATATAAATTATTATGGTACTCTGACCGAAATAGTAGTACTTCAATATCTTGAAGGTAAAAGGATTGTTTTATTTAAATGTGATTGGTTGGATGTTGATTACATTGGGAAAGAAGTGAAGATAGATAAACATGGCTTTGTTAGTGTCAATACTAAACGAAAGCTAGCAACAAATGAACCATTTGTTCTTGCATCTCAAGCAGAACAAGTTTTTTTTATGTCAAGGATAATCTTCATCCTAATTGGTCCATTCTCTTGAATGGTTATTCTACTTATTTTACTGGTGGTGCTCACAGTGAAGAATCTTTTCAACAAAATGCTCAAGAGTTCTCGTGTACATTTGAGGAAGATGAAGACTTTATGAACTGGAGAAGAAATGATCTTGACGTTATCAGCACTAATGTTACCTTAGATGATGATATTATTGAAGACATCGAATCAGAACCTGAAACTGATGATGAAGATTTATTACTGTAAAATATTTAGAAGTCTTATATGCATATTTGTTTATCCTTAAGTAATGTTAAACTTTTACTTATTTATTTGAGAGACGGTGTTTAGATCTTTACTATTTTTAAAGAATTTATGTATTACTTTATTATATTGATGAATTACTCTAATTGAATATGAGTTAATATTCAATAGTGTTGACTTGATAATTTTAGTTGGATTGAGTTGAATGATCTTTTTGACCAGGTGTTACGTTGATGGATTCTTAGGGGAAACTATGGCGAATTTTTTAGTAAATTAATAAATAAATATTGTTAAACATAGCATAGTTGTTTATAGAAATAGATTCTCGATGCATGACACTTGATTTAGGAATAATTATGTGATTATAAGAATTTTAATAAATTTCACACTTGAATTTATAAACTCTAACAAATTCAACCAAAGTCCCTTGCATTCGTTCCAACTAATGAATTAGTGACTAAACCTCTGTCTTCCTACCCTTTATAATTTTGTTTCATAATTGTCGCAAGGCGTGTAAAATGTTTGTCCTTTTTTTATAAATGCAAATGTATCTATATCTCTTGATAAGGAAAAACCCAATTAAGAAATTATCTATTATGAAGTTTTATAATTTTAGATGCTCTTTGCGTGTCAAATTTTTTAATAAGCCTCTAAAATAGATTTTTCGTTGAGTTGTCTCTTGTAGGTTTTTCCTGAGCACATATGTCCCAACAGTTGCTACAAGTTTTGGAAATTGTAGCAAGACTATTTTTTTTAGCTATAAAATTATGTGCAAACAAATGTATCGTGACTAAAAGATTACAATTGCTACAGTGACTTCATATGCATAGCAAAACTTAGAATTAGCTACAATATTTATTGTAGCTATATAAATTCGTGGCTATTTTATTTTTGCCATGATATTCATCGTAGCTATTGAGCTAATTATTGCCACGACTTTTATAACTTGAAGCAAATATATTCGATATTTTATTTGACATAATTTATTGTGGCTAAATATTTGTTGTTGCTACAATAAATTAAGTGCGTGGCAAAAACTAACAATTAGCTACAAATTTATAATGTAGCAGCAAATGTGTAGCTATTTTCACAGTTATTGTCACGATACTAACCAACTATAGCAAAAAGTAGGAATTAATTTTGCCAATTTACTTTTTGTAGCTAAGAAATTTTACCAAATTGTGAACAGCCACGAAATTTCAATTTTTATGGCTATTGCTAGATAATAACCACACTTATTTTATTCGTAGCAAAGAACTCGTAACTGTAAATACATAATGTTGTAGTGATATAATCTATGGCCAAACACTAGCTAAATTTGACTTATAAAAAGGAACGGAGGGAAGGAAATACCATACCACACAAACAAGATAGATGGCTTCCCTAATTACCCATCACTTTGCCTTTTGCTTTCTACTCACATTTTGTTCCATCTTTTCTCCTTCCATAGCTGAATCCTATACTGTTAAGATTCACAACACAATACCACATCCTCTACAAGTCCAGTGCAGCTGGAATGGAAAACAAGATCTCGGAAAACGAACGATCGGTGCGTCAATATTTATTTATACAACATATCTTCCTATACATAATGATCAAGAAAACATACTTGGGTGTGCAATGTGGGGAGAGAATAAGTCAGGTGAGTTTAAAGTGTTTAAAGTGTTTGATTATAAGAGAGATATATCCCTTTGTGCTGAACATAAACTTTGCTATTGGATTGTTAGTTATAATGGACTTTGTCTTCATGGTCCTAATGGCTGTGCTCTGCACTACGGTTGGGATGATAATTTTTGTTCCTAAGTGTTGTTTATGTCGCAAGATTATATAAGTATGGTGTAATTAACGTTTATGGTGTTCTACAAATGTTTTGTCGGATCCGACATATAGCAAGAGCTTAGTACAATAACTATCCTTTTTGTATTATAGATATTAGTCAAGTCCAGGTTTGTATTCAACTTAAAAGAATTGTTCTCCATCCTAAGCATGCTAAAAATGAAAGTATCTAAAATGTCTCCATCTCTATCTGTTGGTGGTATAAATATGAGAAATTTTTATAAAGCACTATCTTTTAGTGTTAATTAGCTATCTATAGATATCATTTGCTATATTACGGATTATAGATACGTTTTCTATTGTTATAAGATGTATTAGATATATTTAAGCTACTGTATTCATGAATACAGTAGCAAAAATAGGCGTGAATCAGGGAATTCAAGCTAATCAGTTGTTGTATTCGAGCGTATTCAACAGTATTCATGGCGTGAAACATGAGATTATAACTAAACAGATTATTGTATTCGACTGTATTCACGGCGTGAAACAGGGGATTTACACTGTTTTTAAACGGACAGCGAATAAATTAACATAATAGACTCCTAATATAGCTCAACAAACTCAATTATAACATACAAATTTTGTATTTCTAGTTATAAAAAGGATTCTCAACCGAAAGATACCCCAAAAACATAGCAATCTTCAGAGAAATTATATAATATACATAAATTATATTAATTAAAAAAAACATATGAATACATTCATGGCATATAACGAGAAAATGAATACAATGAATACATAGAATACAACGGGATACATTGAAATACAATAAAAAAAAAGACAGTGTATATTATGAAACACATAAAATACAACGAGATACGTTGAATTACAAAGGAAAAAAAGATAATGAATACAATGAAATACGTGAAAAACAGCGTGATACGTTGAAAATATATTGAAATATATTAACAGAAAATCAAATTGCTCAGCCCCAAACTCTGTCATCTTTGTTCAAGAACAAACCCTAATTTCCGGCGAATCCACCATCGAGCAATGGGAGCAGAATAAGGTGAAGAAGAGCCAAGGTGAAGAAGAGCCAATCTTCGTTAGGTTTAGTCAGAACAAACCAATCGTTGTTAGCTTTAGTCAGAAGAGCCAATCTTCGTTAGCTTTAGTCAGAATGGTGGCAGAACAAATCCTAATCTTCGTTAGCTTTAGTCATGTTCCAATTACAATGGCGAGGAAGAGCCAAAGTAACGTCCGATGGAATTGGAGAAAGTGGGATCGGAGAGAACGTAGATAATGTGGGTGAGAGGAATTTTGGGATTGAGCATCGTATTTTTAGGGAATGGGGGAAGAGAATGGCATGTATCAACGTAGAGAGAAAAAAAAAACAATGTAACTGAATAACGTATTTAGTGGCTTAGGGGTAAGAGATAACCAAAATTAGATATTTTGCTATAAACATTAAAAAGTATCTACAGAATATAATTTTTTTAAATGGTATTTATTTAAAATAAATAAAGTGTTAACTTTTGCAATAGGATATAAAAATTCCTATAAATATCATATATATAACTCTTTTAACCATATAATAAACAATTATTTGAAAGCCAAAAAAGATCGTCTCGAATAGTCAATTGCTCATCGAGGATATATCTACCTCTTTCATGTATCTTTAATTTTTTTTATATATCAAGAAAAACGTGGACGCGCGCTAATTAATTATTCTGCTGATTCAATAAAAAAAAATGATTGTATTAATCTTGCATCTAAAATCTGTCCAGAAAAATTAATTACTACTTCCCACATCACAAGAATCCCTCTTCAATAATAGTGGACAAGAGAAATAAGTTGCTCGTCATCTACTATTTATTACTCTATCCATTCACTTTACTTAATTTGTCCACATTACTAAAAATATATTTTTATTTTTATTGTCAATTTTTGCAAATCAAGAGAAAGACAAGCATTTTCATATTTTACTCTTATCATTAACTACTCACTTTCCGGATTATTTCTCAAGACTTTTTAAAATGTTACTCCCTCCATTAGCTTTTTCTTGGCATGTATACTAACAATAAATTTTTATTTTTACTTGGCACTTTACACATATCAAGAGAAGACAAAAAGTGTCACGACCCAAACCCAGACGCGGTCGTGATGGTGCCTTTCGTGAGGACAAGGCCAGCCAACTAAACAGTTTCGTCTTCTTAAAACAGGTGAACAATGTATAATAAGTTTAAATATGATTTAATGATGTAATTAGCGAAAATACAACCCGACACAGTCCTAACCGGGGTGTCAGAAGTCACGAGCATCTATTATAGTATAAATACAACTACAAGGCCTGAAATATACAAAACAGGACTGATGAACAAAAAGGGAGAAAAAGTGGTGTTGCGAACACTAGCAGCCACCTTACTAAACTCCGATAACTCTGTCTCCGATCAGCCAAAACCCACTACCGGGTGTATAAATACCTGCATCTGCACATAAGGTGCAGGGAGTAAAGTGAGTACTCCAACTCAGTAAGTAATAAAGGTAAATAACAACTGAGCAGTAAGATATCACATAAAACAAATCAACATGCTGTATAGAAGCAGTGTAAAACCTTTTGAGAAAAAGCAATGAAGCTGTGAAATCTTTAGAAAAGATCTTAGCTCAGTTTAAACCTATTTTGAAAATGACTTTTTCAACAGTTACGCAAATGAATGCAAAACAGTTAGTGTCGATAAGCACAGAAAAATTCGCCCCTCGGGCACAAATACCATAGTATAACAGGTAAAATGACAAATAAATATGAAAGATGAACACATAAAGGTTCGCCCCTCGGGCAATATCTCAAAACAGTACCATCGGGCTCACTCTCAGAACAATATCAGCCCCTCGGGCTCACTCTCAGAACAATATCTGTCCCTCGGGCTCACTCTCATAACAATATCAGCCCCTCGGGCTCACTCTCAGATCACAATGGGTACCCGCGCTCACTGGGGGTGTATAGACTCCGGGAGGGGCCCCTTACGGCCCACGCGCAATATCAAGCTACTCCGTGGCATCCTAAACAGGCTTTCGGCCTCACATTTCTCAAACCACCTCGTGGCGTATATATGTATCTCAGGACCTCAAACACATATTAGTATCAGTGTATCCTCACATGTGGCCTCCGACCGCACTCAGTCCGAAAATCATCACTAGCCCCTCGGGCATTAGTAAAACAGTAGTTCTCAGCCCAAATCATCATTTAAAATTATCATTAAGTCTCAAAACTGAGTAAAAGTGGCTGAGTTGTATAACGGTGGAAAATAACATGACTAAGTTCAAGTAATAAGTCAATACAGTGAGGAAATAGTGATAAAAATCACCGAAGGGTTCACATAGTTTGCACGAAGCCCAAATATGGCAATCAGGCCAAGTCATGATGTTAAAAAATAAGTTTCAATCAAATACGTGGTAAAATCATCAATCGGGATGGACCAAGTCACAATCCCCAACAGCAAACGACCCCACGCTCATCATCGAGCGCGTGTCTCATCTCAATATAGCACTACGATGTGCAATCTGGGGTTTCAAACCCTCAGGGTATCGTTACAATCATTACTCACCTCGAACCGGCAAAATCTCTAGCTCGCGACGCCTTTGCCCTTCAAATCGGCCTCCACGCGCATCGAATCTGACCAAAATCAAGACGAATACATCACAATATGCTAAGGGAACAAAGCCCAAACAAAAACAATCAATAACAGGCATAAATTCCGAAATTACCAAAACCTGAACCCCGGTCCCACTTCTTGAAACTCAGAATTTTTCACATCATAGATTGCTTATCTCCCCACGAGTTCATACATATCAAAAGTTCTCAAATCCGACCCAAAATGGTCTTTCAAATCCCAAATCAAAAGTCCAATTTCTCAAGCCCTAGTTTCTTCAATTTTTGGCTTAGTTTTCATGATTTTCTAGGTGGAATTCACATAATAATCGAGTATTGAGTTCAAAAATCTTACCTCCAGGTGATTCCCCTTGAATCTCTCTTTAATCTCCTCCAAAATCTCTCAAAAATGAGCAGTTATGGGTTAAAATAGACCCACATTCGCGAACAAGACGACTTTAACAACATTCTGCCCGGGCCTCATTTCCTTCAACGCAATCGCGGAAAATCCCTCGCAATCGCGAAGCACAAAATTTCAACTCCCAAAATTTACTCTACGCGATCGCAATAAATCGCCTGCGAACGCAATGCCCAGGCTCCTTACTCTACGCGATCGCGGACACTCCTCCGCGTTCGCAATGAACAAAACCATCGAGGACCCCCAGTTCCAATTTACTCTATGCGAACGCATCACTCACTACACATTCGCGAAGACCAACCTCCCCGAACTATGCGATCACATGCCAAACTCCACGAATGCAAAGCACAAATGAACAGCCTCCTCAAAACCTCCTATGCGATCACATGACACCCTACGCGATCGCAGAGAACAAAGTTCTGCAACACCTGAGCTAATTTTTTTGCAACTTCCAAACTCCAAAAATGGTCTGATTGACCCCTCAAAACTCACCCGAGGCCCCGAGGACCTCAACCAAAGGCTCAAACACAACCTAGAACGTTATTCAAACTTGTTCCAATCATCAAAATACCTCATACAAAATCAAATTACCCAAAAAACATCAGATTCAAGCCTAAGTTTCTAAAATCTTCTGAAATACACTTTCGATCAGAAACCCAACCAGACCCCGTCCGAATGACCTGAAATTTTGCACACACATCCCAAATGACACAACGAAGCTACTGCAACTCTTGGAATTCCATTCCGACCCTTATATCAAAATCTCGCCTATTAACCGGAAATCGCCAAAATATCAATTTCGCCAATTCAAGCCTAACCCTTCCATGGACCTCCAAAATGCATTCCGATCATTCTCCTAAGTCCCAAATCACCCGACGAAGCTAGCCAAATCATAAAAATTCCGATACGAGATCATATACAAGCAAGTCAATTCTTGGTCAAACCTTTCTAATTCCAAACTACAAACTGAGAACTGTTCCTCCAAATCCATTCCAATTTTTTTCCTGAAAACCAAAACCAACGATACCTAAGTCCTAATACATCACATAGGGCAAGTCATTCCCGAGATCTGGCGATCAAAGTGCAAAAGCTCAAAACAGCCGGTCGGGTCGTTACATCCTCCCCCACTTAAACATACGTTCGTCCTCGAACGTGCCTAGAGTTGTTCTAAAATCCAACTAATCGCTGAATAACCTTACCATGCATATAACCAGGGGTGATCCCATGTCACCCTATCTCATATAGATCCGATAACACATTGCAACTGAAATTGCACAATCCAATCTATCCCGAAAGCCATAGAACCACGTTTTCACTTCTGAAATCATCAATACGATCAAAACCTCACACCTATACTCTGAATAGACCCGAACCAGCTGTAATAACCCATGCCTGTAACCTCGGGAGCACCCATGATATACCACATAACTCAAACACTCGTAGCAATAACTTCTATTAACAACAGCTGCCCACAACAACCGAATACTGGTAGAAAATCTCTTATCAACTAAAGTCTCATTCCAACACTTTCATATACTGCCAACGATAAATGAAATACGCAATAAACCTTTTCATGACCATTTCTCAGGTTAACCATTCATGAAGCTATTTCTCCTTTGGCAAATCCTATAGCAATTTCCGAGCTGAACCTCGATATTATCCTTCCTACAAGCTGAAATCAAATTCGTTCGTATTCATTAATGATCCCAACGATATCTTCTAATCCAAAACACCACTCTGGTGACATGACACATCAATAGAGTCCTAAGTCACAACTAGCATAATACGCGCACCAATAAGCAATGGTCCGAACATACTCAATTCATGAAAATAACCCAAATGAAAGAGCTGTCTCTCAAGCTCACCAGTACCATCACAACACAAGGCTGAGAACCCGTCTGACATCATAGAAATAGAACACATGAATCTAACCTGCAAGGTCATATCTCCACGTAGCTTTGCTGAAATGCGCGATCCTAACAAACATCGCCCCATAGGACACACTTCAAGTCACTATGCTCAAAAGAGACAACCACGCACAATTTGATGTTTAGAACCAAAGCACATCATTATACCCATGGTGAAACAAATAACATAGACCACGTAAACCCGATAGGACATAACCGATACACCATTCACCGAGCAACACTTAATTACTCTTCCCGTTAGACTTCCACTATGAGACCCCCAATTGAACCGCACCATATGTGCCCATAACCAACAAATCATAATGTCTCGCAACACAGAAAGGTAACTCATAGATCTCCCAGATCACTAATAAGCTCAATAACGGTCGAATCAACCTATCCCTCAACAATGCAATTCGGGGCCAACCACGCCGACTCAAGCTAGAACACGCATCCACATTGGCCTGCCAACGAAATCCTTACCAAGGAAACTTGAAGCTGCTCCTTCCACTACTATAACTCCTGCCGATGCCATATGATATGGTGCTCGGCACCAAATCAATATCGAAATCGACAACCTTGCCCAACGACATGCCCGACCACAAGAAACACACCTGAAAAGTCTTTCACCACCGGAACTGAATCAATATGAGGAGCCTCAGCACTGGCACCCATCACAAGAGCCCAAATAAGAAAGACAAATCCTTTTTAGCCGTCTACTGGGTCTTCGAAATATAAAATCTCTCCAATAGGACATTATCCGTCGAATATCGCCACTCAATCCATGGCATTTTCCGGCATAGCCAATAGCGCCGCCTTAGTGAATTAGTCCAGAATAACACAACACAGAGACTACCAGTTTGAACCCGATATCACATCCAAGATCTAATGTACCAAGAAACAAAAGATCTGCTCAGGTCTCCAAACCCCGATAGTCACTAAATAGTGTCGATACACACGATCTACAACCACACATAGCCTGAATCTGGGAACTTTTGTCTGCAAATCCACTTGGCATATGAATCACCATATCCGATCCCAATTTTGCCGTCTGAATCCATGCCACACCTTAAATACCTAATCATTTCATGAGAGATACTCAAAAATTCTTCCGTGCCACCAAGAAAACTCGAATATCGGCAGTCGATCTAGCCGGAAAGTGCTGCAATACTACCGAAGTGCCATCAACTAAATCACATTGCCCTTTTTCTGAAACATATACTCACGTCAAATCAGTTCCAATTAGCAATACCATTTCCTTAATTATCTAAGGCTATCTGCTGCCTAAGAGTTTTATGAACTTCCTTTCAGAACCGAACTGTTACCTTACACACGCAAATATCGATCCTCACAACATACCGTATATACCATACCATCCTAGGTTCTCCCTTCCGAGCCACAGATATTTACGTACTCAGCTAGTCAAGAACTTTCCATTGGCCTCATCTAGAAAAAAAATCACTATACCTCACATGCTCCGCATGCCCATAGAAAATATGCATCTCCAAACCGCGGTAAAAATCATTAAGAACTCTCCGAGTTCCCTTTGTACAAATCAGACCTGCCAGGACTGAATCCTTCTAACTCGACCAAGCTAAGCAGGCCATCAAAACCTAAGAGCATTGCCGCAAAATACCTGTAAGAACTCATTACCTCGAACACACACAAGGAATTAATCATATCCTTACCATACCTATCTAGTTTACTATCAAGCTACTCCATCTATCCAAGTTTCCTTCTGATTCATCTTCAACCGGGTATTCCTCTTGCTTTAGCACCACAATGCCTCAACCCAAGCTTACCACACGAGACCCAAGCATAAAACCATACTGTCTAAGATCCATAAGCCGCTGAATACTCTATCAAATATTCCCAAAAAAACCACATTCCAGAATACTTTACTCTGAAGAACTTCCTGCGAATCTAAATCCGTTACCTTTACTTTCCTGATACTGATACATAGAATCCCATAATTAACACAAAATACCACATGTCTTGACCTCTTTCAATGAAAACTCAGTTTTTAACGACATATACAACTTTAAAATACCCGATTCTTCCCTGTAGAATCTTGAACACATTAGAACCATTCTCGAGATTCATTCACTCTTATTCAAACTACAATTTACCTGACCCAACGAGCAGAATCACCCATGCCTCATTGGCACTCTGACACTGCAGAATGTTATCCTCATCCCAATACAACCAAGCAACTTCTTTCTCTATGTACCGAGCATTCTTTATCAACAATAACTTAATACATACCGTGATTCTCTTACCCTACGAAGTATAATATAACCAACATAACACCTAACCGTGCAATCAACTACTCCCAGCAGACTCCTCCACTTGGCTCGAAGCCATAGATCAAAATACACTCAATAACTCATAACACTTATATTCGATTGATGCCAAAATACCATAGTGAGATTAAACTTAAATCCTCTGTAAGCTTGTGAAAACACAGATCATCTAGTACTTTAAATTTTTGGCAAATCTCGCGCTCATTCTCGCAACAGTTAAGCCCACTCTCTTAAGCGACCTAAAATTCAAAATTCAACACTTACATTTCACTTGCACCTGAGATATTGTAACAGTCACATAAGGGTCACATAACCCCAGAACTCTTCGCAGGAGATAACCTACCTGCTTTGCCTTCAATTAGCATTTATTTGTACCTTCCACCGTCATAAACTGTATGCAGTCACTTAGTCTTCCTGAGCCTGAACTCATACCGCAACATGAAATTTACTTCACACTCAACTAGAAAACATGAAAAGATCCTTCATACGCCCATAACTCGGGGTTATACCTCAAATTAAGATGGAATTCCAGCACCTAATAGTTCTTCTATCCTCTAGCTAGCCTTCCTTGTCACTTACCAGTCATATAGATACATCTCGCTGTACTAACACACTTATCACATAGTTATCCAACCGTCACACCCACTAATAAGGGCACTACCGAACATATAAGTTCAAAAACACTGGCTCACAGAATCAACATCTCGGTGCTCAAGCCATAGGCAAAGATCTGGCCTCAAGTCCTCCAGACTAGCCCAACATCAAACTCACAGAGATCACATCTCGCCCCTCGATCAGGGAATCACAAGCCATCAAGGCACATCTGATACTGAGCGCTCACGCTCGCATGCGAACGCGTGGAAGGAATTGCAAGAGTTACTTTTCAAGATGAATCAAGGACGCACGATAAGAATTCAAGAATGTGAAGTTTTCCTAAAGGTTCTGCAGCCTCTCGAGGTTAAATACAGACGTCTCCGTACCGATCTGTGAGACTCTACTAAACCTGCTCATAACTCATGAGACTTATGTAACCTAGGCTATATACCAACTTGTCAAGACCCACACCCAGACACGATCGGGATGGCGCCTCTCGTGAGGAAAAGGCCATCCAACTAAACAGTTTCGTCTTCTTAAAACAGTTGAACAGTGTATAAGCAGTTTAAATATGATTTAATGATACAATTAGTGGAAGTACAACCCGAAACAGCCCTAATCGGGGTGTCACAAGTCACGAGCATCTATTAGAGTATAAATACAACTACAAGGTCTAAAATATACAAAACAGGACTGATGAACAAAAAGGGAGAAAAAGCGGTGCTGCGAATGTTGGCAGCCACCTTGCTAAACTCAGATAACTCTGCCTCTGATTAGCCAAAACCCGCTACCGGGGGTATAAATACCTGCATCAGCACACAAGGTGCAGGGATTAAGTAAGTACTCCAACTCAGTGAGTAATAAAGGTAAATAACAACTGAGCAGTAAGAAATCACGTAAAACAAATCAACATGTTGTATAGAAGCAGTGTAAAACATTTTGATAAAAAGAAATAAAGTTGTGAAAACTTTAGAAAACATCTTAGCTCAGTTTAAACCTCTTTTGAAAATGACTTTTTCAACAGTTACGCAAATGAATGCAAAACAGTTAGTGTCGATAAACATAGAAAAATCCACCCCTCGGGCACAAATACCACAGTATAACAGGTAAAATGACAAGTAAATATGAAAGATGAACACATAAAGGTTCGCCCCTCGGACAATATCTCAAAACAGTACCATCGGGCTCACTCTCAGAACAATATCAGCCCCTCGGGCTAATTCTCAGAACAATATCAGCCCCTCGGGTTCACTCTCAGAACAATATCAATCCCTCGGGCTAACTCCCATAACAATATCAGCCCCTCGGGCTCACTCTCAGATCACAATGGGTACCCGCGCTCACTGGGGGTGTACAGACTCTGGGAGGGGCCCTTTATGGCCCAAGCACAATATCAAGCCACCTCGTGGCATCATAAACAGGCTTTCGGCCTCACATCACTCAAGCCACCTCGTGGCGTATATATGTATCTCAGGACCTTGGCTTCATATCCGTATCAGTGTATCCTCACATCTGCCCCTCGACCACACTCATTCCGAAAATTATCACAAGCCCCTCGGGCATTAGTAAAACAATAGTTCTCAGCCCAAAACAACATTTAAAAATATCATTAAGTCTTAAAACTGAGTAAAAGTGGCTGAGATGTAAAACAGTGGAAAACAGCATAACTGGATTCAAGTAATAAGTCAATACAGTTAGGAAATAGTGATAAAAGTCACCAAAGGGTGCACATAGTTGGCACAAAGCCCAAATATGGAAATCAGCCCAAGTCATGATGTTAACAAATAAGTTTCAGTCAAATACGCAGTAAAATCATCAACCGGGATGGACCAAGTCACTATCCCCAATAGCAAACGACCCCACGCTCATCATCGAGCGTGTGTCTCACCTCAATATAGCACTACGATGTGCAAGCTGGGGTTTCAAACCCTCAGGATATTATTTATAATCATTACTCACCTTGAACCGACAAATCTCTAGCTCGCGACACCTTTGCCCCTCAAATAGGCCTCCACGCGCGTTGAATCTAACCAAAATCAGAACGAATACATCACAATATGCTAAGGGAACAAAGCCCAAGCGAAAACAATCAATAACAGGCACAAATCCCCCAATTACCAAAACCCGAGCCCTGGGCCCACTTCTCGAAACTCAGAATTTTTTACATCATTAGATTCCTTCTCTCCCCACGAGTTCATACATATCAAAAGTTCTCAAATCCGATCCTAAATGGTCTTTCAAATCCCAAATCAAAAGTCCAATTTCTCAAGCCCTAGTTTCTTCAATTTTTGGCTTAGTTTTCAAGATTTTCTAGGTGGAATTCACATAATAATTGAGTATTGAGTTCAAAAATCTTACCTCCAGGTGATTCCCCTTGAATATCGCTTTAATCTCCTTCAAAATCTCTAAAAAATGAGTAGCTATGAGTGAAAATAGACCCACATTCGCGAGCAAGACGACTCTAAAAAAATTCTGCCAAGGCCTCATTTCCTTCTATGCGATCGCGGAAAATCCCTCGCGATCGCGAAGCACAAAATTCCAACTCCCAAAATTTACTCTACGCGATCGCAACAAATAGCCTGCGAACGCAATGCCCAGGCTCTTTACTCTACGCGATCGCGGACACTCCTCCGCGTTTGCAATGAACAAAACCATCCAGGACCCCCAGGTCCAATTTACTCTGTGCGAACGCAACACTCACTACGCGTTCGCGAAGACCAACCTCCCCAAACTATGCGATCCCATGCCAAACTCCACTAACGAAAAGCACAAATGGACGGCCTCCTCAAAACCTCCTATGCAATCGCATGACCCCCTACGTGATCGCAGAGAACAAAGTTCTGCAACACCTGAGCTGATTTTTCTTCTACTTCCAAACTCCAAAAATGGTCTGATTGACCCCTCGAAACTCATCCGAGGCCCCGGGGACCTCAACCAAAGGCTCAAACACAACCTAGAATGTTATTCAAACTTGTTCCAATCATCAAAACACCTCAAACAACATCAAATTACCCAAAACACATCGGATTCAAGCCTTAGTTTAAAAAATCTTCCGAAATACGCTTTCGATAAAAAATCCAACCAAACCCCGTCCGAATGACCTTTAATTTTGTACACACATCCCAAATGACACAACGAAGCTAGTGCAATTCTCAGAATTCCATTCCGACTCTTATATGAAAATCTCGCCTATCAACCGAAAATCACCAAAATATCAACTTCGCCAATTCAAGCCTAACCCTTCCACGGACCTCCAAAATGCATTTCGATCACGCTCCTAAGTCCCAAATCACCCGACGGAGCTAGAAAAATCATAAAAATTCCGATCGGAGATTATATACAAGCAAGTCAAATCTTGGTCAAACCTTTCCAATTCCAAGGTACAAACTGAGAACTGTTCCTCCAAATTCATTCAGATTTTTTTCCTGAAAACCAAAACCAACGATATACCTAAGTCCTAATACATCACACGGGGCAAGTCATGCCCGAGAACTGGCGATCAAAGTGCAAAAGCTTAAAACGACCGGTCGGGTCGTTACAAAAAGAAATTTCCCGTTATACTCACAGTATTTATTACTCATTTTAAATTCTTTTCTCAAATCAATAAAATATGCGTCAATTAATATGTGTATCATGGTAAATTATGCACTTCAATTATTATTTCTTAAGGGGCGTGAAAACTCAAAACGTGCCAAGTAAAAATAAACGGAGGGAGTATATTATTATTATGAGTTTTATGACAAAATATGTACTTGATTTGTTATTTTTTAACTGGAGTGCAACTCCCATTATAAATAAGTAAAAGTGAACGAAGAGATTATAAATCACACATTAAAGGTAACTAAGTTGTTCGTCAATCCTTTTATATGTCATCTAAGGTTTTGACACTCCCTAGAAAAACTTACAGTAATACTAAGAGTTTTTGACTAATGTATTCTTATCTCTTCATTAATTGAGTAATTAATGGATTCGAGTAAGAAGGATGGAAAAAAATAATTAATGACTTTGTGATATTTTCAAGTGACTAATATTTTGAAATTTTTTGTGTGGCTAAATTGACATATAAAAAGGACTAGAGGGAAGGGGATTCTACATAACCAAGATTGATGGCTTCTCTAATTACCCATCACTTTGCCTCTTACTTTCTGCTCACATTAATTTGCTCCATCTTTTCTCCTTCCGTAGCTGAAGCTGAAGATGAGTACACTGTTAAGATCCACAACATAATACCACATACTATAGCAGTCCATTGCATGTTGAATGGAATAACAAATCTTGGGAGGTTTACATTGGATGCATATTATTCTACTAAAATTTATGTTCCTATCTATAGTGATAAAGAGAACATTCTTTGGTGTGGAATGTGGGAAGATAAAAAATCAGGAGAGTTTAAATTGTTCGATTATTCGAGAGATCAGTCACTTTGTGCCAAAGATAAGCTTTGCTATTGGGAAGTCAAATATGATGGAGTTTGTCTTCGTGGCAAAAAGGGGTCATGTGTTTTACACTACGATTGGTATGATAGTTTAGGTTCCTAAGTTTTGTTTTACGTAATAAGATTATATAAATATATAAATATATGGGGTAACCCTTATCTTTTTCCTTTTATCAAGGCTGCTGGACCTGGTTATGTAGTAAATTAAATTATATAGAAAGAAGTTAGTTTCTAAATGTCTTTTCAATAAGGTTGTGATTATATTCTTTTCGAGTCGAGGTATATCGGAGATAATATTTTTACTTTTACAAGATGAAGAGAAAGTCAGCGTACACACTATCCTCTTCAGACTCTAGTATTTGTAAAATTTTATTGAGTTTGTTGTTGTTATTGTTGTTTGTTATTTTTATGTGATTTTTTAATTTTAAATAGTGTTCTACGAAATATTTTGCTTTGCAAGACGCGGGACATAGCGAGAGCTTAGTGTAGTTGACTGCACTTTTCATGAGATCTTTTCTATTTTCCGTTCGTATACGACTGTCTCTCTATCTCTATCTCTGTTCAATTTCTATTCAGCTTATATATGTTGCAATCCTCTTATTTGTTAAAAACTTTATCCAATGATAAACAACTGTATATAGTATATATCACTCTTATTTTGAACTAAGTGCTAATAGTTGACCAAAGCCAGAATTGCCTTATTCGGAGCTAACTTCTGTTTTTTTTTTCAATAAAATAAAATGCTCAGTTTTTATTCGATGAAGTTAAAGTACGTCTAAAGGGTGTAGAGCACCCTTCCCCTACAGCATTGAAACAGGCTCCAACCTTACATGATTGTAGGATTTCAATAATTAATATCTACCTGTTTGACGTATTTTTATTTTGAATATCCATAAATAAGTGGAGGCCTTTCTATTCTACTATATTAGAAGTGCGAGTGAAGCAGCTGAGGCACACATCGCTTTGTCGTCATGCTAGCTTAGGCTGCTATATTTTTGCTACTATTTTTCTATTTTACTACGTTGAATGTCATAAGTGACTTTTAGCAAATAAAGGAAACTTCGTGGGCACTAAAGGGCCAGTTATATAGGTAAAAAATAGTCTAAAAGTTGTGGGCTTTGCCTCTATTGCTGAGTCAGTGTATTAAAGCAGAGCACCTCGACTTTTTCCTTTGACAGCTAGAGGTAACTTTGGTGCTAATCTATCTGAAAATTTGCCTTTATCCTTTGTGTTTTCTGGTCACTTTTCCTTTCGAATTAGTTACATTCTTCCTACTGCTTTCGTCACCACTCTCGCCAAAATTTCTTCTGCTTTAGGCATAATTTATCACCAAAAGTTCTCCAGTAACACAATTGACGTTTGCAATGCTTGTTGTCACAACCAATTTTCATAATAGGTCATGAAGGCGCACAACACCATTGCCGGGCAAGCCAAATGCGAAAAATAATCTAACATTTTATGTTAATATTATCAAATTTAGGTGAGATAAATAATCCAATTGGATTCAAGCCGAAGGTGATAGATAATGTAAGTTGCATAATAACACAACCCAAAAATAAGTCTATTAAAGTGTGTGCCAGAACTTGATATCACAAGCTACGTGCAACTAGTAGAATATAAACCAAAAGAATATCGTACTGTCCTACTGTCTGAATCAGGATAGACAGAAAATAAAAGTACAAAGGAAAGACTTCTTCAACTACGGGTCGTCATGGAGGAAAAGCAGCTCACCGTAGAAGTCCCAAGTCCGCTCACGGGTGCACACCAGAATGATAACCAGATCCACCTGCCTCAGATCCTGTACATTTAAGTACCGAAGTGTAGCATGAGTACATAGACAATAAGTACTCAGTAAGTATTCCATCTAATCTCGAAGAAGTAGAGACGAGAGGTCGACTCAATACTTATTAAGGTCAAGTAAAATGAGGAGAATTTATAATAAGCAGAAATAACTCAAATCATAAGGATTCGTAAGTATAAAACAACAATTCTCCCTTTAGACTTTCATCATGAGTGTCCATTTATATATTTAAGAAAATATGAAGTCTAACCCGCAATAGGATGCCAAATAAGTCATGCGCAAATAATCACCGAGGAACGTACGGCCCGATCCAACATAAAAGTAAATTGTGCACTACCGAAGGTCGAACGGCTCGAACCATAGATGCATCTATTATCCCGCTCGCGAATCACCCATGCGACGCGGTCAGACATAAATAAGATCATCACAAGCAGACAATAATATATCTGAGAAGCAATAGATTGCAGAAAATATCTCAATTCTCATTTTAAGGATGAAATAGAATAAGGTTACCTTACTAATAGCCTCTACCTTACGCAAATAATTCATACAAATTCCGAATTTAACATCAAGTTACAAGAATATCGCGTAGAACATGTTGTGGGCCCTAGATTACCCGGACATAGTATATTAGTTGCTACGCACAGACTCCCGTCACCTAGTACGTACGTATCCCCCGCATATAAAAGCAATTTGTTCAATTTTAATACCTATGGGGATAATTCCCTCTTACAAGGTTAGAAAGGAGATTCACCTCGCTCCAAAGCACACTTCCAATTACCAAGAACGAGCCTAAGTCCTTAATTCAAAGCGGAACAATCCCAAACTAGTTAAAAAAAAGTAAAAACTAGTTAATATAACCTCACAAGATCGAATTTTATCTATTTAAGGAATTTCCCAACCATTAACACAAATTTTCTAAATACCGACCCCGGACCACGTGCCCGGATTCCGAAATTTTTCGAAGAAAGTTGTTCTCTACAACCTAAGGATCAATAATATATGATTTCTAGTTCATTTCATATCAAATTTCATGGTTAAATCTCAATTTTATTAAAACTCTAGGTCTAGCTCTAACCCTTTGATTTCACCTAGTTTTTAGTGTTGAATCTACCTAATGTACGTGTATTTAAATTAAGCATGAGTTGATATTACTTACCTCACAATGATATGTTGAAATCCTCTCTTTTTAGAATCCCTCAAATCGCCCAAGTGTAGAGTAGTAGTGAAATAAATGACCCTTGAGTTCGAATTAAATGAACTCACTGCCCAGCGATTTCCGCATCTGCGGTCTGGGGACCGCATCTGCGGTCCAGCACGTGTGAAAGGAGGACCGCATCTGCAGAACTGGGCAAAAGTGGCTGGACCGCATCTGCGGTCGGGGGCCCGCTTCTGCAGCTTTGCAACCACTTCTGCGGTTTCCCATAGCCTGGCCACTAGTTGCTTCTGCGAAGGGTGGACCGCATCTACGGCCCGTGAACCGCAGATGCAGTTATGACAGAAGCAGCACCCTTCAGCTATTCTCCAACTTTCCCAATTCGCTCGATCCTCGTTCGTTTGGCGCTCGGGGCTCCCGAGCCCCGCCGAAATATACCGACAAGTCTGAAATCATGAAGCGGACCTACTTAAACCCTCAGAACGCTCAAAAGAACGCTATATCTAGGAATCACCCCCTAAAACCAAATGAATCAAACTAATGAACTTCAAGTTCTAAATTCTCCTCTAACGGTTCAAGACACCCTTAAACTACTCGGATTGACACCAAATTTTACGGTCAAGTCTTAAACGATATTATGAACCTGTACCAAGCTTCGAAACCAAAATTTGATCCCGATACCTAGGAAATCAATGAATGCTTAGTTTCTCTAATTATTTAAAACGTTAATTTAACAATTTTAAATAAAAAATTCATTACTCGAGCTAGTGATCTCAGAATTCGATTCCGGACATACGCCCAGGTCCCTTATTTTCCCGCGGACCTTTTGGGACCGTCAAATCATGAATCAGGATTCGTTTTCCCAAAAAATTGACCGAAGTCAAACTTAGTCTTTTTTAGATAATCCTAAAGAAACAATTGGACATATTTCACTCAAAACTCTTCCAACTCCCGGGCCAACCATCTCCGCAAGTTATAAATTAGCTAAAGCAAGCGCGGGAAGTTTTATTTAAGGGAACGGGGTTCTAAAAGGCAAAACGACCAGTCAGGTCGTTACACTTATTGGTTTGAAAAGCTCTTCTGGTTTAACCCTAGATCTATTTACTCTATAATATTCTCAACTATTGTTGCATTTCTATTGTTTCCTCCGAGATCCAGGTAAAATATATATTCGTGTGTTTTTCGAAGCTAAATTTTCAGTCTTTGGACCCTAAAACAAACATAAATTTGGGAAGATTTTGTTTTTCTTCAATTTCTCTTTGTTCCTTCTCCATTATGCTATCAAAGCAAAAATTCAGTCTTTATAGAAGCACAAAATGGGGATATAACACCTGAGATCATCTTTCAACTTTTGTTTTGTCACGACCCCAATCCCCGTCGTGATGGCGCCCAACACAATTTCTAGGCAAGCCCGATCATTTGAACACTCTTGACCCAAATACGAAATCTCATTACCAGTTGTGTAAGTTAATTTAGCAGTTAACAAGATTAATGATCCGATGGTAAATAGAAACAACACAGAAAGCCAGAATAACTATCAAAACAACTCCCAACAGATCTGGGGTCACGAGTCTAGAGCCTCTAACTGAAACAGAGTAGTAAATCCACAATAGTACAGAAGTCTAGAATACGGAAAGATAAAAGGGATAAGGGGAGGAGTCGGGTCCTGCGGATGTCAGGCTACTACCTCGACAACTCCTGAAAACTCTGGGAAGCAGCAAACAACTCAACTAAGCTCCTGGAACACCTAGATCTGCACACATGGTGCCAGGAGTAAAGTGAGTACTTCCAACTCAGTGAGTAATAAGCATATATAATGACTGAAGATGAGAATTCACGAAATACCACAATGTAAAGCTACCGCTAGCATAATTAACGAAGAAATGGAAAACAAGAAATGACAAGTAAATCAGATAATCATCAATGTTTGGATGCAATGCAATGCGCATGACCGCTGCGGTGCACAGCTCGATCCATTTGGGTACCCGCGCTCATTGTGGGGGTTCAAACTCCGGAGGGGCTCCTACAGCCCAAGCGCAATATCATCGTATCATTACTGCAGCATGCAGCCCGATCCACACTTAGTCCAGAATATGCATGTGAGCCACACGGGCAAAGTCAAGTTAAAATTCTCAGTTCCAGACATTAGGAAATATAGTTTAAATATTACAACCTTAGAATTATGACGAAACATTTCGAAACAGTGTTTAACTTAGGACTGAAATCATATAACATGCTAAGTATCATGGAAGCAGTGATAATAATCCCTAAAAGATTCAAATAATCGGCACACAACCCAAATACATTCATAAGATCCAAGTAGGATGTTTACCAATCAATCTCTAGTCAAGAACACAATATGAACATCACTCAGGACGGACTAAGCCATAGTCCCCAATCACAAATGACCTCGCAATCCTCATAGAGTACGTGTCTCGCCTTAATATAGCGTCACAGTGTGATATACCGGGGTTTCAAACCCTAAGGTCATCATCTACATCTATTACTCACCTCAAACCGGCCACAAGTCTAGTCCAGTCGAATCAACCTCCTCGCGCGCTGAATCTGATCAAAACCACAAGGAATATATTACAATAGACTAATGAAACAGAACCCAATCGAAAGAATTCGAAAAACACCAAAAATCACAAAGTTGGCAAAACCCGAGCCCCGGGTCCACTTCTCGAAAAATTACAAAATTTACAGCATCGGAAACCTCGTCTCGCCATGAGTCCATACATACCAAATTTTTCCAAAATCGGAGCTCAAATGCCCTTTCAAATCAAAAATTTTCATTTGAAAAACCAAACCCTAGTTCTTCCAATTTCTACCCAAATTTTCAAGAATTAAAGGTTGATTCTTCACAAAAATGACGTTTCTAGGTCACGAGACTTACCTCCAATCGATTCCCTTCAAAATCGCCTTCAAATTCTACCAAAAAGCTCCTAAGGTGGTAAACAATGGAAGAAAAATTGAACAAACTCGCAGATGAAATAATGATATAAAAACCCTTCTGCCTATAGCGACTTTCACTTCTGCGATCCCGCTTCCGCTTATGCGGGACCGCTTCTGCGGACAAAAATCTGCTTATGCGGTCTTCACTTAAAAATCAAAACTCCACTTATGCGACTTAAAGTCCGCTTCTTTTTGACCACCCAAAACTGCTTCTGCGGTTAAATGTCCGCTCATGCGGACCCGCTAAAGCGACCATCTTCCGCTTATGAGGAAATTACTCTAGCCCATGCCAGACCATTTCTGTGACCCCTCTCCCACTTCTGCGGAACCGCTTCTGTGGTCCATTTCCGCAGAAATGGAAATACCAGATGACAGCAACAACAGACCTGAAGCAACTTCAAAAACTCTCGTTTAACCACACGAATTTACCCCGAGGCCCACAGGACCTCAACCGAAAACACCAACACATCCTAACACCTCATTCAAACTTGTTCCAACCCTCAAAACACATCAAACAATGATAAACCATTCGATAAAAAACCCGACCTAAACACCTCCTAATGACCTGAAATTTTACACACATATCCAAAATTACCTAATGGAGCTATTGCAACTTTCGAAATTCCATTCCGATCCTCAGATCAAAATCTCACCTATCAACCGAAATTCTCCAAAATTCTAACTTCGCCAATTCAAGCCTAATTCTACACCAGACCTCCAAAATAACTTCCGATCACACTCCTAAGTCACAAATCATCTCCCGAAGCTAACCGAATCACCGGAATTCACATCCGAGCCCTCTAACTCCTAAGTCAACATCCGGTTGACTTATCCAAACCAAGCCTTCCTTAAAGAGACTAAATGTCTCATTTCCTATCCAAGCCAATCCAATTCAACTCCAACACAACCAATGTCGATAATGAAACATGAAGAAGCATTAAATGGGGGAAACGGGGATGTAATACATGAGACGACGAGTCGGGTCGTCACATCCTCCCCAACTAAAACAAACGCTCGTCGTCGAGCGGGTCAAGAATCTTACCTGAAGTCTCGAATAGGTGAGGATATCTGCTCCGCATCTCTTGCTCAGTCTCCCAGGTAGCCTCATCCACGGGCCGACCTCTCCACTGCACCTTCACCGAGGCTATATCCTTTGACCTCAATCTCCGAACCTGACGACCCAAAATATCCACTGGCTCCACATCGTAGGTCAAATCATCATCTAACTGAACCGTGCTGAAGTCTAACACATGAGACGAGTCCCCAACATATTTTCGGAGCATAGAAACATGAAATACCGGATAAACCCCTGATAAGCTAGGTGGCAAAGCAAGCATATAGGCCACCTCCCCAATCTTCCTAAGTATCTCAAAAGGGCTAATGAACCGTGGACTCAACTTCCCTTTATTTCCAAATCTCATAACGCCCTCCATAGGCGAAACCTTCAATAAGACCTTCTCGCCCACCATATAAGATATATCTCGAACCTTCCTGTCTGCGTAACTCTTCTGACGCGACTGAGCTGTACGAAGTCTCTCCTGGATCACTTTCACCTTATCTAAGGCATCCTGGACCAACTTGTCCCCAATAGCCTAGCCTCGCCGGGCTCAAACCAACCAACCGGAGATCTACAACGTCTCCCATATAAGGCCTCATACGGTGCCTATGAATGATGGACTGATAGCTGTTGTTGTAGGCAAACTCTACCAGTGGTAGGAACTCAGCCCAAGAACCTCCAAAATCAATAACACAGGCACGCAACATGTCTTCCAATATCTGAATAGTACGCTCGGACTGCCCGTCCGTATGAGGATGAAACGTTGTGCTCAACTCTACCCGGGTACCCAACTCTCACTGAAAGGTCCTCCAAAACTGGGAAGTAAGCTGAGTACCCCTATCTGAGATAATAGAAACTTGGACCCCATGCAACCGAACAATCTCTCGGATAAAAATCTCTGCTAACCGCTCCGAAGAATAGGTAGTACACACCGGAATGAAGTGTGCGGACTTGGTCAGCCGATCCACAATCACCCAAATCGAATCAAACTTCCACGATGTCCGAGGGAGGCCTCTCAAGAAATCCATAGTAATCCTCTCCCACTTCCACTCACTACTAAAAAAACCAGGGATTAGCGGCGGACAAAATCTGTAGCTAAACAGAAAAATCCGTCGCTAATCTCATTTAGCGACGGATTAGCGACGGATTATCAAAAGATTCTGCTAGCAACGAGCATTTTAGTGACAGATTAGCGACAACGTTTGTAGCTAAATCCAGTTTTTTTTGTAGTGACTCGGGAATAACCATGCGCTGAAGTACACCACCGGGCCTCTGATGCTCATATTTCACCTGCTGACAGTTGAGACACCGGGCTACATGACTTACAATGTCCTTCTTCATTCTCCTCCACTAGCAATGTTGTCTCAAATCCTGATACATCTTCGCGGCACTTGGATGAATAGAATACCGCGAGCTGTGGGTCTCTTCCAATATCAACTCCCGAAGCCCATCCACATTGGGCACGCAAATCCGACCTTGCATCCTCAACGCGCCCTCACTATCAATAGTCACATCCCTGGCATCATCATGCTAAACCCTGTCCTTAAGGACAAGCAAATGATGATCATCATACTGGCGCTCTCTAATGCGGTCATACAATGAAGACCGAGAAACCACACAAGCCAACACCCGACTAGGCTCCGAAATATCTAGCCTCACCATCCGATTGGCCTAAGCCTGGACATAAACTACAAAGGGCCTCTCCCCAACTGGAATGTATGCCAAACTACCTATACTAACCGCCTTTCGGCTCAAAGCATCGGCCACTACATTGGCCTTCCCTAGGTGATACAATATGGTAATATCATAGTCCTTGAGTAACTCCACCCACCTCCGTTGCCTCAAATTAAGATCCTTCTGTTTGAACAAATGCTAAACGCTGTGATGATCAATATATACCTTACAAGATACGCCATATAAATAGTGCCTCCAAATCTTCAAAGCGTGAACTATAGCAGCCAACTCCAAATCATGAACGTGGTAGTTCTTCTCATGAGGCTTCAACTGATGAGAAGCATATGCAATAACTCTACCTTCCTGCATCAACACACATCCAATTCCAACTCTCGAAGCATCACAATACACGGTGTAAGAACCTGAAGCTGATGGAAACACTAACACTGGAGCTGTGGTCAAAGCTGTCTTGAGCTTTTGAAAGCTCTCCTCGCACTCGTCTGACCATACAAATGGTGCACCTTTCTGAGTCAACTTGGTCAGAGGCGAAGCAATAGATGAAAAGCCCTGGACGAACCAGCGATAATATCCTGCCAAACCGAGAAAACTCCGAATCTTCGTGGCTGAGGACGGTCTAGGCCAACTCTGCACTGCCTCTATCTTCTTTGGATCAACCTGAATGCCATCACTGGACACCACGTGTCCTAGAAAAGCCACAGACCCAAGCCAGAACTCACACTTGGAGAACTTTGCATAAAGCTTTTCCTCCTTCAATCTCTATAATACCACTATTAAATGCTGAGCATGCTCCTCTGGCTACGCGAGTATACCAGGATATGATCAATAAAAACGATAACAAATGAATCTAGATACGACTAAAATACACTGTTTATCAGATGCATGAATGCGGCTGGGGCATTAGTCAGCCCAAAAGACATAACTAGAAACTCATAGTGTCCATATCTCGTCCTGAAAGCAGTCTTCATAATATCCGAATCCCTAATCTTCAGCTGGTGATAGCCTGAACGGAGATCAATCTTAAAGAATACCTTTGCCCCCTGGAGCTGGTCAAACAAATCATCAATACGAGGTAGTGGATACTTGTTCTTCACTGTCACCTTGTTCAACTGCCTATAGTAAATGCACATTCTCATTGTGCCATCCTTATTCTTCACAAATAGGACCGGTGCACCCTACGGTGACACACTAAGACGAATAAACCCCTTATATAGGAGTTCCTGAAGCTGATCCTTTAGTTCTTTTAACTCTGCTGGTGCCATACGATACGGAGGAATAGATTGCCCTGTACCAGATCAATACCAAAATCAATGTCCCTATCCGGCGGCATGCCCGACAGGTCTGCTGGGAACCCATCTGGGAAATCCCTCACAACGGGGACAGAATCAAGACTATGAGTCTCAGCTCCAACATCTCTCACAAAAGCCAAGTACGATAGACAACCTTTCCTAACCATCTGTTGGGTCTTTAGGAAGGAAATCACCATGCTAGGAACATAGTCAGTCATCCCACGCCACTCAATCCTCGGAACACCCGGAATAGCCAACGTAACTGTCTTGGCATGACAGTCCAGAATAGCATGGTATGGGGATAGCCAATCCATACCCAGAATCACATCAAAATCTACCATGCCTAACAACAACAAGTCAACTCGGGTCTCCAGACTCCTAATAGCCACCAGGCAAGATCGATATACATGATCCATAATAATAGTATCACCCATCGGGGTGGATACGTGAACAGGCAAGGCAAGACACCCTCGGGTAGTCCCTAGGTGATGAGAAAAATAAGAAGATACATAGGAATAGGTAGATCCGGGATCAAACAAAATAGAGGCATCCCTGTGGCAGACTGAGATAATACCTGTGATAACAGCATCTGATGCAATGGCGTCCCTCATGTATGGAAGAGCATAGATTCGAGCCTGATCGCCACCAGATCGGTCTCCCCCTTTAGGGCGACCCCTAGCTGCTTGGACCTCACCCCTACCTGACTGGGAGGGTGCTGAAGTAGATGGAGTAGAAGAGGAGGGCCGATCCCTCTACTGAGACCGACCACCACGAAGCCGATGACACTGTCTCCTCATGTGACCAAGCTCACCGCACTCGTAGCAACTACCCGGAGCTGGAGACGGGGACTGAAAGGAACCCCTCGCTATTGAAGAACCTTGGGCAGAAGAAGCAGGAGTAGAGCTCTATGCTAGAAGGGCACTAAGTGAAGACTGGCCCTGCTGAAATCGCTGATGACCACGGCCTGAAAAAGGCCCACTGTGCTTTGGGCTACCTGACTGAGGAGGCCTGAAGGATCGACCTCTACCGCTGGAACTGGCCCCTAGACGGAGCACCACTGAAGCTACGTGCACCTCGAGGCCTCTTGGCCTCCCTCTCTTCACGCTCCCGATGGCGAGCCGTCTCAATCTCTCGAGCCATGTCGACTACCTCCTCGAACGAAGCGCTCACAACCCTCTCTCTGGTCATTAAAATGCGGAGTGGATAGTTGAGGCCATCCACAAACCTCCTAATCCTCTCTCTATCAGTCGGGATCATCCTTATAGCATGCCGAGCTAACTTCGTAAACCTCTACTCGTACTGGGTCACAGTTATGTCTCCGTGAATCAACCACTCAAACTGACGACGCAGCTTCTCCCTGCGAGACTGCAGTACATACTTACTTCTCCAGAAAGAGAGTAGAGAACTGCTGCCAAGTAAGGGGCGCTGCTCCAACAGGCCTACACCTCTCAAACTCCTCCCACCATGTAAATTCAGGCCCTGAGAATTGGAGGGTAGTAAAAGCCACTCCACTCGACTCCAAAATTCCTACAGTGCGAAGCATACGCTGACACTTGTCTAGAAATCCCTGGGCATCCTTGCCCTCAGTACCACTGAACGTCGGAGGCTGGAGCCTGCCAAATCTCTCAAAATGACACTGCTCATCGTCTGTCATAGCTGGAACCACATAGGCTGGAGCTGGTGTAACTGCTGCGGCTGGTGCTGCTAGTGCAACCAGCTGAGCTGGAACCGCTCCCGGTGTCTGCAATCCACGAACAACCTACTCAGGTGTGCGAGCAGCGGGGGTCTGATGACCACCCCCAGTCTGTGAGGTAGCTGCTGCAGTAGTGGCTGAGACTGCCTAAGCCAGACCAGTGCAGACGGATAGTATCTGAACCAAGGCATCCTGGAGACCAGGAATCACAATAGGTACTGTCGGTGCCTGAACAGGTGCTGCTGGAGCATCTACAGCTAGAGGCTGGTCCTGAACCGGGGCAGCTGGTGGATCTACAGGTGCTGCCCTCGCTGGTCTGCCTCGACCACGACCATGGCCTCTAGCGGGTGGTAATGGTGGTCGTCCGTCATGTCCGGTAGCGCGGGTTCTCGCCATCTGCGACAGAATAGAATACAGAAGTTTAGTTCTCGGATTAACAAAGCCGCACGACAAGAATTTCAAGAATATGAAGTGTTTCCTAAAGGTTCTGTAGCCTCTCGAGGATAAATACAGACGTCTGCATACTAATCCGTGAGACTCTACTAAACCAGCTCATGACTCGTGAGGCCTAGTAACCTAGGCTCTGATACCAACTTTTTACGACCCCAATCTCGGCCGTGATGGCGCCCAACACAATTGCTAGGCAAGCCCGACCATTTGAACACCTTCAACCCAAATACGAAATCTCATTACCAGTTGTTTACATTAATTTAGTAGTTAACAAGATTAATAATTCGATAGTAAATAGAAATAACACGGAAAGCCAGAATAACTATCAAAACAACTCCCAACAGATCTGGGTCACGAGTCTAGAGCCTCTAAATGAAACAGAGTAGTAAATCCACAATAGTACAGAAGTCTAGAATACGGAAAGATAAAAGGGATAAGGGGAGGAGTTGGGTCATGCGGACGTCAGGCAGCTACCTCAACAACTCCTGAAAACTCTGGGAAGTAGCAAACAGCCTAACTAAGCTCTCGGAACACCTGGATCTGCACACATGGTGCAGGGAGTAAAGTGAGAACGTCCAATTCAGTGAGTAATAAGCATATATAATTACTGAAGATGAGAATTCACGAAATACCACAATTTAAAGCTACCGCTAGCAATTTAGCATAATTAACTAAGAAATAGAAAACAAGCAATGACAGGTAAATCAGATAATCATCAATGTATGGATGCAATGCAATGCACATGACCGCTGCGGCGCATAGCCTGATCCATTTGGGTACCCGCGCTCACTGGGGGGGTTTCAGACTCCGGAGGGGCTCTTACAGCCCAAGCACAATATCATCGTATCATTGTTGCGGCATGTAGCCCGATCCACATTCGGTCTAGAATATGCATGTGAGTCACACGGGCAAAGTCAAGTTAAAATTCTCAGTTCCAAACATTAGGAAATATAGTTTAAGTTTTACAATCTTAGAATTATGACTAAACATTTCGAAACAGTGTTTAACTTATGACTGCAATCATATAACATTCTAAGTATCATGGAAGCAATGATAATAATCCCTAAAGGATTCAAATAATTGGCACACAGCCCAAATACATTCATAAGATCCAAGTAGGATGTTTACCAATCAATCTCTAGTCAAGAACACAGTATGAACATCACTCGGGACGGACTAAGTCATAGTCCCCAATCACAAACGACCCCGCACTCCTCATACAGTATGTCTCTCGCCTTAATATGGTGTCACAGTGTGATATACCGGGGTTTCAAACCCTCAGGTCATCATCTACATCTATTACTCACCTCAAACTGGCCACAAGTCTAGCCCGCTATGGCTTTTCCTCTCGAATCAACCTCCTCGCGCACAAAATCTGATCAAAACCACAAGGAATATATTACAATAGACTAATGAAACATAACCCAATTGAAAGAATTTGAAAAACCCCAAAAATCACGAAGTTGGCAAAACCCGAGCCTCGGGCCCACTTCTCGAAAAATTACAAAATTTACATCACCGGAAACCTCGTCTCGCCATGAGTCCATACATACCAAATTTACCAAAATCGGAGCTCAAATGCCCTTTCAAATTCCAAATTTTTATTTCAAAAACCAAACTCTAGTTCTTCCAATTTCTACCCAAATTTCCAAGAATTAAAGGTTGATTCTTCACAAAGACGTTTCTAGGTCACGAGACTTACCTCCAATAAATTCCAATCAAAAGCCCCTTCAAATTCTACCAAGAAGCTCTTAAGGTGGTTAACAATGGAGGAAAAATTGAATAAACTCGCGGATGAAATAATGATATAAAAACCCTTCTTCCTATAGCGACTTTCGCTTCTACGGTCCCGCTTCCGCTTATGCGGCCAAAAATCCGCTTATGCGGTCTTCACTTAAATATCAAAACTTCGCTTATGCAACTCAGAGTCCGCTTCTGCAGACCACCTAAAATCGCTTCTGCGGTTAAATGTCCGCTCCTGAGGATCCGCTAAAGCGACCATCTTCCGCTTATGTGGAAATTACTCTAGCCCATGCCTGACCGCTTCTGCGACCCCTCACCCGCTTCTGCTGAACCACTTTTGCGGTACATTTTTGCAGAAGTGGATATACCAGATGATAACAACAACAGACCTGAAGCAACTTCAAAAACTCTCGTTTAACCACTCGAATTCATCCCGAGGCTCCCGGGACCTCAACCAAAAACACCAACACATCCTAACACCTCATTCAAACTTGTTCCAACCCTCAAAACACATCAAACAATGCTAAAACCATTAAATCATATCGGATTCAATCCTAAATTTCTTACAAACTTCTGAATTGCGCATTCGATCAAAAACCCGACCTAAATACTTCTGAATAACCTGAAATTTTACTCGCTTATCCAAAATCACCTAACGGAGCTACTGCAACTTTCTAAATTCTATTCCGACTCTCGGATCAAAATCTCACCTATCAACCGGAATTCGCCAAAATTCTAACTTCGCCAATTCAAGCCTAATTCTACACCGGATCTCCAAAATAACTTCCGATCACACTCCTAAGTCACAAATCATGTTCCGAAGCTAACCGAATCACCAAAATTCACATCCGAGACCTCTAACTCCTAAGTCAACATCCGGTTGACTTATCCAAACCAAGCCTTCCTTAAAGAGACTAAGTGTCTCATTTCCTATCCAAGCCAATCCAATTCAACTCCCACACAACCAATGTCGATAATGAAATATGAAGAAATATTAAATGGGGGAAATGGGGCTGTAATACATGAGACGACGAGTTGTGTAGTGCATATATTTTATTTATAAGTTTTGGTTTGATTTATGTAAAACTTTCACAAACGAAATTACCAAGATGTCTAGGCTGGGAAAAAATGTGGACTCAATACAAGAAAAAGGAAAACGCCAATGTTCTGAAGAAAGAGGCATCAAAATAAAACAAAGACGCCGTGAAATATATAGGGCGACATCAGCTGATAGAAGAGAAATAAACTTATTGCAGTGACGATCGACATATCTTCATTCTAGAACGCAGAAGCCAATCAGTAGTTCCACTGAAGTATCAACTTCTTATCAGTAATGAAGAGTTTGCTGAACAAACAGTTGCTCTAAGAGGAGGCTCATCTTCTATTTTGAGAACATGTTTGTAAACCAAGATTTTGTTATCCTGAACTGAACTATGAGACATTAAACAATTACATATTTAATAGGCTCATAACACCTTTTTTCTCTTAGAAAATATCTCCACAATTCAGGATTCTCCTATTTTTAATAATGTCAGAGATGTACATGATAGTTCCTGTATTTTTGAAGTTGGTAAGTGTTGAAGTATGGTGTTCAAATTTGTAGAGTGTTCTAACAACCAGACTTTTATGCTTAATTTCTTATATCTTAGGGTCCACATCGTGAACATGTGCTGAACAGAATGATATTACTATGCATAACACTGTAAATAGAGGTTTGGTTTCTTATAACTTTAAAGTCATTTCAGTCATTTATTTTTTGAGGTTGACATTTTTCCCTTTGGTTAACCCCAAGAAACACAGGTCGTAGATCCAAGAAATTGGGTCAGTGGAACATTATTGACTTTCCCAATAGACTGAAAACTATACCGAATTATAAATTTGTAGAGCCAAAAGATTTCAATATGAATCACTAGGATTTAGATGTGATAATGGATAAGTGAAATTGATTCACTATGGACTACCTACTCAACTCCTAAATCTTTATTTAGGAAACTCTGAGGAGTCCAAATATTTTCGCACTTATGTTAGATTGCATAATAATATATTTGCATATCCTCTTGGAGTGAATTATAACAGAGATTTAGCAAGAAGAAATTGTGGTATTTATACATTTAGAGTTCAAGGAAAAATGTATCATTTCATATATAACATCCTGCCTTCGAGTCAACCAGCCAAAAATCTACAGTTGTATTTCCATGATAGTGATAATGAACTAGCAAATCGGATGGCATTCTATGACAAGCTTAACGAATCAGTTATTAGGACTTTGATGGACACATTAAAAGTTAATCTATACTCTATCTTTTTGAAATCTTTAACATATATCCTAGAATTATCAAACTTCTACATTGCACTTAAATTTGACTCTTGTTTAGATAAAAAAAAATATATAACTTACCAACATCATCTGAAGTAGCAGCACTATGGATAGAAGATGGAAGTAGTTCTAATATTTCTCTACCACATATTCGAATTTATACACATAGTAATAAAATCAAATTGCTAAATTATTACTATAGATTTTACGATCCATTGCAGTATCCATTGCTATTTTCTTGTGTACAAAACAAATGGCATTGTGGTATTAAAAAGATTATTCGAACGAATAATACTATTAGCCACGAAACTTATTGTGAAATGAACAACTACCAAGTGTACAAAAAGTGTGTTTAGTTGACATGCTACTTGACATGGAAGCAGAACTTCTAGAAAAAAAGAAATGAAAAAGAAATAATCTGTCATGCCATGAATATTATTGTTTCAAGCTCCGAATGAGTGATGGCGAAGAAAATGGAGTTTTACATGCTGGGAGAGTATTCCAACAATAGTCAGTTGACGAATTCATCAAGCTTGAGACTCAAATATTAGATTTCTATTCATTTAATCAAGATTTATTTCGAATTGACGCGTTAGCGGGGATTCTTGATATTCTAAGACATGGTGAGCGAGAGGCATGCAACATAGGTAGACAAAGTTTTTTACATGCAAGTTTTATAGCAGGTCCTAGAGATATGCGCCTACGATATATGGATGCTATTGCATTAGTACAAATTTTTTGGAAACCTACTATATTTTTAATAATGACATGTTATCCTTTATGGCCAGAAATAAAAGAATATTTAGTGGTAATAGATGAGATACAAAATAGAACCAGTTTAATTAGTCAAGTGTTTAGAGCTAAGGTAGAGGAGATGAACACAGATATACTGAAGAGAAATATATTTAGAAAAGTTGCTGCTTTTGTGTACGCTATTGAATTTCAAAAGCGCGGTCTTCCACATGCTCATTTTCTTATCATACACAATAAACAATATAAATTGCTAACTCCGGAAGCTTGTGATAAATTTGTTTGTGCTGAACTGCCAGAATTTGATAAGAACGACTACCTGTATTCACTTGTTACTAAACATATGATGCATGGACCTTGTGGTAGCTTAAATCCTAAATGTCCTTGTATGAAGAACATAGAATATTGTAAGTTCAAATATCCAAAAGAATTTGTTGATCATACATATAAGGGGAAAATAGATACCCAATTTATAGAAGGCGAAATAACAGTAAATTTGCAAATATTAGAAGCCAATTTCTTGAAAATTCATGGGTCGTTCTTTACAATTCATATCTATTGAATAAATTTAACTTCCATTTTAATGTCGAAGTTTGTTATAAAGTTGTTAAATACCTTTATAAATATATTTATAAGGGACATGATAAAATTGTCTTTTTCATCCATACCGATGATCCTAATATTGAAATAGATGAGATCAAAGAAAATCAATCTGCTAGATGGGTTTCTCCACCGGAGGCAACTTGTCGTTTATTTGATTTTTCCATTAGCGAGATGACTCCATCTTTTTACCATCTTCAACTACATCTTCATGGACAATAATTTGTCTCTTTTCAAAGTACACAGACCATAAATTCAATTGTGAATAACCCCATTATCAAAAAAACCATGTTGACATAATTCTTTGTGATGAATTGAGAAAATAAGAATGCAAAGAAGTTAAATTTGCTCTACAAGGAATTTCTAAAATACTTTGTATGGTCCAAACAATATAGAATGTGGAGACGTCGAAACTAAGGTGCTGTTATTGGACGTATAGTCACATGGAATCCAATAGAAGGAGAAAGGTACTATCTTAGAATGTTATTAATGAATATTAGAGGACCAAAATTATACCAACAATTGCAACCCGTAAATGGAGTATGTTGCAGTACATTTGGAGAAGCAGCAGAAAAACGAGGCTTATTACAATGTGATAATAACTTAGTTGATTGTATGTTAGAAGCAGTAACATATTAGATGCCATATAGTTTAAGACGTTTATTGGCTACACATCTTGTATATTATAATCCTGCTAACTCGAAATAACTTTGGAATCAATTTGAAGAATCTATGTCCAAAGACTTCAAGATTTTGCCAAACTCAAACTCGAAACAGATTCGTCATATGGCCTTAAACTATATTAATGATATTTTGCATTCAATAGGTCATGACATAAATGAATTTACACTCACACCAGAAAGAATTTTAGCTTCTTCTACTGCTAGGGAGGCTCAAGATTCTCATTTTGAAAGAAATATAATTATTAGAGAAGAAGATTTGTTACTAGAAACAAAATTGAATGATAATCAGCGAAAAGCATATGGTATAATCCTTGATAGAATATTTAAGAATCAGTCTGGAGCTTTTTTTTATTGATGGTCCTGGAGGATATGGTAAAATAGTTTTGTACCACGCATTATTGGCTACTGTATGATCAAAAGGATTCGTAGCTCTAGCAACATCAACATCTGGTGTCGCAACTTCAATTCTTCGCGGAAGACGAACTGCTCACTCCCGTTTTAAATTTCCTATTGATATTGATGAACATTTCTCATGTAATATCAGTAAGCAAAGTTCACTTGCATCATAGATACGAGATGACAAACTAATTGTGTTGGACGGAGTATCTATGGCTAAAAAATAGCTGATAGAGGCTTTTGATTTATTACTGAAAGATCTAATGGATAGAAACACACTCTTTGGTGGAAAAGTTATCGTCTTTGGTGGTGATTTTAGACAAACTCTTTCAATTGTTCGGAGTGGAAAGAAAGAAGATTTCATACGTGAAAGTTTATTGTGTTCTGAAATTTTGAACCAACTCGAAAAATTGCGATTATCAATAAACAAGCGAGCAAGAACAGATCTTTCTTTCTGCGACTATTTGATGCGAATAGGGAGCGAAAAAGAAAAACTAAATTCTCAAGGTAAGATTGAAATTCCTGATGGTTTCATTGTTCCTTTTATAAGGGAAAAAGAGCCATTAAATCTGTTATTTAGAATTACCTATCCGGATTTGTACACACGTACTTGTGATATGTCTTTGACAAATTCTCGTGTTATTTTAACAACAAAAAATAATTTTGTTGACGAAATAAATGATATGGTCATAACCCAATGTTTTGGTGAATCTATAACATATGTAGAGTTTGATAAAACTATTGAAACGACTGATCAAAGTCAATACGAAGATTTCATGCATAATTTATACCCGGCTGGCTTACCTCCGTATAAATAAAATCGTGAAAATAAATTGCCCCGTTATTTTAGTATGAAATTTAAACCGCTGCAAAGGTTTATGTAATGGAACACGACTTATATGCTGTAACTTTGAGAGGCATGTGATAAGTGCAAAAATTGCAAGTGGTGATTCAAAAAACACGCACGTATTTATTCCAAGAATATCATTGTTGTCTTCACAAGAGGAAAAACTACCTATTCCTTTCAAAAGAACACAATTTCCGATTAGAATATGTTTTGCTATGACTATTAATAAAGCTCAAGGTCAGACATTAGATTTTGTTGGAATTTATTTACGAGAGCCTTTATTCACATAGTCAGCTTTATGTTGCTTTATCGCAAGCAAAAAACTCAAGTGTAGTGAAAATGTTGATCCGACCGCCAATAACTGATAGCAACGATGATCATACAACACAAAATATAGTATATGATCATTGAAGCGTCCCTATTGTGAATTGATAGTTAAACTATGAGCAGTCATTTATTTGAGATTTAACCTACAAGTGATTAGTATTCTGCAAAAATTTGATCGTCAATGCTTTAAAAGTTAAGTTATTATCATTTAGATGTTTACTGAGATTTCTCTGTATCCTGAATCCTTGCGTAAAGATTCTGAAGTTGTAATACTGCTTGGACAGAGCATCAGCTGTCAGGTAAATGATTTTCCTCTTGAATAGATGCATCTAATACTTGAAATCCTGCAATTATGAAACACGAATATAGAAGGCTCAATTATGAAACACGAAACCTGAATCTTTTGCTCATCATCTTCCTCGAATGCACTCCGATCATAGCCCATTACCACTAAATCTAAAAAAACACAAAGCTCCTAAGGACAAAATATTTCGTTTTGAAATAATGTGGACCACCCATACCCTATTTACTTCTATAATCACCCATAATTGGACTCTTAATAATCCCCTACTCACTGCCGTTAAGGACTTTACCACTCATATCCAAGAACGGAATCAAACTACTTTTGGGAATATTTTTCATAAAAAAACAATTCTTCTGGCAAGGCTTCAAGAAATTCAAAATTCTCCCAAATACATCAATATTCAATTTTTACAACACCTAGAAACTGATCTAATAGCCCAATACAATGACCTACTAAAACTAGAAGAGGATTTTTGGAAGTTAAAATCTAGAATAAGTTGGCTACAAGAGGGAGATGCCAATACAAATTTTTTTTACCTTATAACTTTAAAGCATCGTAGGCATAACCGCATTACTACTCTACAAGATTCAGTGGGCAATTGGATCTTAGACCAATGCAATATTAACCTATATATAGAGGATCATTACCATGATCTATTAACCACTAATCACATCGATAGCACTATTCCTAAGTTTAAAGACACGCATCATACCATCACCCCTACTGATTTTGCAAAGTTTGATGCACCACTTACATCTTTAGAAATCACTAATGTACTGAAAACATTCAAACCTTTTAAAGCACCTGGACCGGATGGACTCCATCCGTATTTTTTCCAAACCTATTGGCCTCTTGTAAATAACTCTGTTGTTTCCTTTTGTCATGAAATATTTAACACACACCAATCACCCCTGAATAAAATAAAACCTATCTATGTCTCATCTCAAAAACATAACATCCTTCCCTCATCACCCAATATCGGCCCATAAGTCTTTGTAAAACTATCTATAAGTTAATTATTTAAATTATTGTATTTCGTATTAAACAAATATCATCTACTATCATCAGTCCGGAACAATCCATTTTCTTGCCTAACCATAGGGCTTCTAATAATGCGCTTCTTGTACAAGAAATTTTAAAGTTCAATCTTCTTTTCTCCATAAATTAGACCTAGAGAAGGCTTTTGATAAATTAAATGTGGATTCATCCACGAAACCCTTCATTACTTTAATTTTCCACCTAAGTTGATAAAATTAATCATGTCTTGTATAACAACTTCTTTAATCTCCATTCTCATTAATGGAAAACCCTCACCCTTCTTCTCCCCTTCGAGAGGCATTCGTTAGGGGGATACTCTATCACCCTACATATTCTCACTATGTATGAAAATGCTCTCATGCAAAATACACATGGAAGTGGACTATAAAAAATGGCAACCAGTCAAATTATCCCGACAAAAACCATCACTCGCACCTTTTATTTGTAGACGACATTACTATTCTTTCTGAAAACACTACCAATAGCATTAACTCCGTCATAAATACCCTAAATTTCTTTACTCAAGTTTCTGGACTCACTATAAATTACAATAATAAAAAATATTCTTCTCAAACAATAACTCCCGAATCACTAAAGAAATAGTGATTACATCCTTTCACATGAACGAAGGATCCAAATTCGGCAAATACTGATTCCTGATTGATAACTTTAAGAATAGACTAGCTGGATGGAATAAAATTTCCTTACAATGGCAGGCTGAACCACTCTTATCAAATCAATCGTAAATTGCCTACCCAATCATGTAATGCAAATGATCAAGCTCCCCGCTCATATTACCTCTTGGTTAGAACAATATCAGCATAATTTCCTTTTGGGATCCACACCTCAACATTGTAAATTACACCTTATTAACTGGGAAACCATCCAAAAACCAAAACCTAGTGGAGGCCTGGGAATACAAAACCTAGCTGCCAAAAATTGAGCCTTACTAGGCTCCCTAGCCTGGAGATTGTTTAGTTCCTCTTCATCCCACTGGGCTTCAATCATACTTTCAAATTACTCACACTCAACCACGTCTACTCATGCTTCCTCTGTTTGGAAAGACATCCAACAAGGACGGGCCTCATGTCAACTTGGTATTCGCTGGCATGTTGTCAATGGAACTCACATCAAATTTTGGACAGAACCTTGGATCGGAACTAACCTAATACTCATAAACTTAATTGCAGGGCCTTTGCCTAGAAATGACCATTGCTCCACACTAGCTTCTTATATACACGAAAACTCCCTAAACATTCCTAAAATATCTTTTGAGCTCCCTCAAGATTTACAACACCAACTTCAAAACCACTATATCCCTTCCATCACTAATCAAAATCTCATGATCACATCTACCGGAGCCTCATACCTAACGGGAAGTTCTCACTTAAATCCCTATATAGACAACTACGTACCAAATCAGGCAACACCTCTTTCCAATAGTTATGGAAACTACAACTACCTCAAAAGATAAAACATTTCTTTTGGCAAATGTCCCACCATCAATTACCAACGACTAGTTACCTCTATACTATCCATGTCACTCGTAATTCTTTGTGCCCAGTATGCCAACTCACTGATGAAACTATTGCACATCTATTCTTTAAATGTCACCAAGCAAAAACAGTATGGCAACAACTAGGTGTTCAACATCTAAAGATACATGTTCAAACATTCCATGAACAAACTCCATTAAAACTTTCACGTCTCATTCTCTACAATAACCTTAATACCACTCAAACGATCTCCCCTAATATCATTTCTTAAGCCCTAGCACATATGGAACTATCGCAATCGCCTTTTCTTTGACAACGCCAATCACCCTCCAAATATCCAGCACATTCTAGGTCAAGATATTGAGTATTTCCATCTAGGTGTTACACATTGTAACGACCCGATTGGTCATTTTGAGCTTTTGCACCTGGCATCAGTTCTCGGTCATGAATTGCCCTGTACGATGTATTAATACTTATATAAATCGTTGGTTTTGGTTTCAGATTAATCAGAATGAATTTGGAAGAACAATTCTCAGTTTAAAGCTTAAAATTTGAAAGGTATTTGACTTGTTTGTATATGATCTAAGATTGGAATTTTTATGGTTTGGTTAGCTTCTTTAGGTGATTTAGGACTTAGGAACATGATCGGAATGCATTTTGGAGGTCCGTGGAAGGTTTAGTCTTGAATTGGTGAAATTGAGATTTTGGCATATTTTGGTTGATAGGTGAGATTTTGATATAGAGGTTGGAATGAAATTCCAAAAGTTGAAGTAGCTTCGTTATGTCATTTGGGATGCGTGCGCAAAATTTCAAGCCATTCGGACGTGGTTTGGTTGGGTTTTTTTTATCAAAAGTGAAATTTGAAAGATTTTAGAAACTTAGGCTTGAATCCGATGTGTTTTGGTTGATTTGATGTTGTTTGAGGTGTTTTGAGGATTAGAAAAAGTTAGAATAAGGTTTTAGGATATGTTAGTGCCTTTGGTTGAGGTCCCGGGGGCTTCGAGTGAGTTTCGGATGGTCAATCGGACCATTACATGCCTTGGAGATGCTGCAGATTTGCAGGTTAAGTTGATGCAGAGTTTTGCCCTTCACGATCGCATAGGGTGTCTCGCAATCGCGTAGAAGCTTTTGAGGGGGCTGTCCAATTTTTCTTCACGCTCGCAAATTTTGGCTTGCCATTGCATAGAGTGGTGTGGTTGTTGATCACGAACGCGTGGTGATGGTCGAGTTCATGTAGAGTTATGGGACCTGGGGTCCTAGCTGGATTTTTGTTCACTGCGAACGTGGCAGTGGGTCCGCGATCGCGTATTGTAAAAAGGGCTGAGCATCGTATTCGCCGGGTGCTATATTTGGTCACGTAGAGTAAATTTGTGAGCGGAGCAATTGTGCTTTGCGATCGCGAAGGATTTCCTGCGATCGCGAAGAAGGAAAAATAAGAGCTGGGCAGAATGTTTTAAAAGCTCATTTCCGCGACTTTGAGACTTATTTCCTCCATAGCTGGTTGTTTTTGTAGATTTTTGAAGGAGATTAAATAGGAATTCAAGGGGAAACACTTTAAGATAATATTCTTGGCCTTAAAACTTGATTATTATGAGAATTTCACCTAGAAAATCATGGAACTTAAGCTAAAAATTGAAGAACTAGGGCTTGGAAACTTGGACTTTTGATTGGGGATTTGAAGGACCATTTGGGGTCGGATTTGAGAACTTTTCATATGAATGAACTCGTGGGAATATAAGGAATCTATTGGTGTGAAAATTTCTGAATTTCGAGACGTGAGCCCGGGTGTCGGGTTTTGGTAATTTCGGGATTTGCGCCCTTTATAGATTGTTTTCACTTGTATTTTGTTCTCTTAGCATATTTTGACGTCCTCTTCCTGATTTTGGGTAGATTTGACGTGCGTGGATGCCGATTCAAGTGGAAAAGGCATCGCGAGCTAGAGATTTGACCGGATCGAGGTAAGTAATGATTGCAAATATTGTCCTGAGGGTTTGAAACCCCGGATTTCACATTGTTGTGCTAGTTTAAGGTAACGCACATGCTAGATGACGAGCGTGGAGTCGTGCACCGTTGGGGATTGTGACTTGGTCCGCCCTGTACGACTGTTAAATCGCGTATTTGATTTGAAATATTATGATATTCCATATTTTTGAGATTGATATTATATTTCCTCACTTTATTTGTTTCGAACGCATATCCTCAGTCATGTTTTACTTGATTATTGTTTAAATCTAGTTTTATCACTTTACTTCTAAAAAATTGTGAAAACTGTTTGGGCTGAGTTCCCTGATTTGCTGATGCCCGAATGATTGTGAGGTTGATAATTGAGATAGACCGAGGGTCTGATTGTGAGGTTAAAGACTGAGAGAGGCCGAGGGCCTAGTGCTGAGGATTATATATTTATGGATCAGGCTGCACGCCGCAGCGATATGTTGGATCAGGCTGCATGCCACAATGATATAGTGCTTGGGCTGTAGTAGCCCCTCCTGAGTCTGCACACCCCCAGTGAGCGCCGTCGACGAGATATATGGATCGGGCTGCGCGCCGCAACGGTTACTATATGGTACTTATTGACTGTGAGTGCTGAGTGTGAGCGCTAACTGATGAGAGTTGAGTCTCGAGTGACTGAGAGGCTTGCTCGCGGGGGGGCCGTATACATATATGAGTGATGCTTTGCCCGAGGGACTTGTTTTGATGTAATTTCTATTATCACTCCTCTTTATACTGAGTCTCTGTTGAAAATATTGAACAAATATTTTTAAACAACTTTCATTTAAGTGGGAGTTTTTGTGAGATATTCGGTACTTAATCACTAATTTGGCTTTGTTATTTCCACTGAGGTTTTTATGCTATGAGGTATTTATGATTCCTGTTTTGCCCGAGGGGATGATTGATTTTATTGTAAATGGTATTGAACCCTACTGAAACTGCTGGAAGGTTTTTTTCAAATGATTTTTAGCAAAAGTTGGGATTTAAATGAGACGATTGACTCGTATTCTGATTTGAAGGCCTGTTGTGCTTTGAGTTTATCAAAAATGTGAATTTTTTGTTTCCTACTGCTCGGTCTTTATTTACTATTATTACTTACTGGGTTGGGGTACTCACATTACTTCCTGCACCTCATGTGCAGATTCTGGTATTTCGGAACCCGGTAGCGGGTGTTGATTACTCAAACGCGGAGTCATCAGAGTTAGCAAGGTGGTTGCACGATGTTTGCGCCACTGCTTCCTTCCTCTCATTTTCATTACTGTACTTAGTACATTTTGACTGTCTTTTTACTGTATTCAGACCTTGGTAGATTCTCATGGCTAGTGACATCTCGATGTCGGGATTGTGTGATTATTCTGCACTTTTCTGTTAAATTTTCATTATGAGATTATTGGTTTATAAATGATATAAAATCAATTTTTATTGGAAAATGGTTGATTCGGGAGTTGTGTCGGCTGGCCTAGTTTAACGATAGGCGCCATCGTGACCAGGTCGGTTTTGGGTCGTGACAAGTTGGCATCAGAGCCTAGGTTACATAGGTCTCATGAGTCATGAGCATGTTTAGTAGAGTCTAGCAGATCAGTACATAGACGTCTGTATTTATCCTTGGGAGGCTGCAGAACCTTTAGGAAAAACTTCACATTCTTGAATTTTTATCGTGCGTCTTTGATTCATCTTAAAATGTAACTCTTTGAATTCCTTCCACGCGTTCGTATGCGCGCATGAGCACCCAATATCAGATGTGCTTTGATGGCTTGTGATTCCTTGATCAAGGGGTGAGATATGATCTCTGTGTGCTGATGTTGGGCCAGTCTGGAGGACTTAAGGCCGGGTTTTTGCTTATAGCTTGAGCACTAAGGTGCTGATTGTGTGGGCACGTGTCTATTTGAACTTGTATGTTCGGTAGTGTCCCCATTAGCAGAAGTGATGGCTGGATGGCCATGCGATGAGTATGTTATTGATTGCGAGAATTATTCATATGATCTGGAAACAACAAGAAGGGTTTGCTGGAGGATAGAAGAACTATTAGATTCTTGATTTTCATCTTGATTTGAGGTATAACCCCAAGTTATGGGTGCATGAAGAATCTTTTCATGTCTCCTAGTTGGGAGTGAAGTAAATTTCATTTTGCGGTATGAGTTCATACTCAGGAAGACTAAGTGACTGTGTAATGTGTATGACTGTGGAAGGTATACAGAAATGTTTGTTTGAGGCGAAGCAGGTAGGTTATCTCATGCGGAGTGTTCTGAAGTTGTGTGATCCTTATGTTGTCTGTTAGAAGATCTCATTTACAAGTGAAATATACGTGTTGAAATTTAAATTTTGGGTCACTAAAGAGAGTGGATTTAACTGCTACGAGGGTGAATGCGAGATCTACAGAAGATATGAAGTACCAGATGGTCTGTGATCCACGAGCTTATGAAGGATTTAGTTAATCTCACTATGGTACTATTGCATCAATAAAGTATATGTGTTATGAGTTATTGTGTGTGTTTTTATCTATAGCTTCGAGCCAGTGGCGGAGTTTGCCATTGATTAGTTGATTGCACGGTTATGTGCTATGTTGGTTTCGATTTGAGTCGTGCTAGTAAATAAGTTATGGTTTGCGGATATTGAGCCCAAGGATCACTCGAGTAAAGGAAAATTTTCAACTAAGGTAAGGTTATATGCTGCAGTGTCAGAAGTGCCAATGAGACACTGGTTGTTCGGTTCTTTTGATCGGGTTAGTTGCGGTTCGAGTGGAGTGGATGACTCTCGGGAATGGTTCTAATGTGCTCAACATTTTGCATGTAATAATTGGGGATTTTCAGGTTGTGTTTTTGACTAAAAACTGAGGTTTGCATTTGGAGGGTGTCAAGATTTGTGGTTTTTCTATATCAATTATGGGCTTCTATATAGCGGTATCAGGAAGGTGAAGGTAATGGTTTGGAATTCGTAGAATGTCTCTTCAGGGTAAGTATTTCGAACGTGGTGCTTGCGAGAATATCTAAGAAATTATCCAGCGGCTTATGAGCTTTAGCCGACGGGGTTTTATGCTTGGATCTCGTGTGGTAAGTCTGGGTTGAGGAATTGTGGTGCTACAGCTAGAAGGAGTATCAAGTCAAAGGTAAATCAGAAGGAAACTCGAATAGATTGGGTAGCTTGGTAGTAGGCCGAATTAGTATAGCAAGGATATGATTAATTCTTTAGATGGTTACGAGGTGATGAGCTTCTACAGGTGTTTCGTGGGAATGCTCTTAGGTTTTAGTGGCCTATGCAGCTTGGTTGAATTAGAAGGATTTAGTCATGTCAGGTTTGGTTTTGAGCAAAAGGGAGATGGAGAGTTCTTGATGAGTTCTACTGTGGTTAGAGATGTGTATTTTTCTGCAAGTGTAAGAAGCATGGAGTGTGCAGTGATTTTCTTCTAAATGGGATCAATGGAAAGTTCTTGGTTGGCTAAGTACATAATTGTTTGTGGTTCGGAAGGGATAAGAAGTTCTCATGTTATCCTAGGATAGTAAGGTATATGCGGTATGTTTGGAGGATTGAGAATAGGTAAGAAGTAGAAAGCCCCATATCAATCAGTAATTCTTTGGAAAAGCCCGGTTCTCTTTGTCTTCGAGCTTTCATTCCTCAATCCACTAATTCCTTCCTTCATATACCTCCCCACCAATAGATAGAGATGGGACTGGCAAAGCGAACTCTCAATTTGATCAGGAGAGCCTAGAGAGCTCTCTATCTTTCCCCAAATTCTGACTAGCGCAGTTCTTTTTCTCGACCAACGTGTGCAAGGTTATTGTTCAGTTTTGAAAGGAAGGTCATAAAACTCTTAGGCAGCAGGCAATCTCAGACAATTAGAGAAATAAGCTTCAGATAATTATAGAAAGGGTCTTTAGATGATTAAGGAAATGATATTGCTAGTTAAGGAAATTTGGGGTGATTTGACGAGGGCATATGTCTCAGAAAAAGCAATGTGATTGAGTTGATGGTACTTTGGTAGTATTGTGGCACTTTCTTGAGAGATCAACTGCTAATATTCGAGTTTGCTTGGTGGCACAGAGGAATTTTAAAGTATCTCTCGTGGAATGATTGGGTAATTGAGGTGTGGTAGGCATTCGAAGTGCGGATTTGGGATTATGTATGGTGATTCGTGTGCTATATGGAGTTGGAGACTGGGAGTTCTCATGTTTAGGCTATGTTGTGGTTGTGGGTCGCGTGTATCGGCACTGTATAGCGACTGTCGAGTTTTGGAGACCCGAACGGATCTTTTGTTGCTTGGTATGTTAGATTTTGGATGTGATATTGGGTTCACACTAGTTGTCTCCCTGTTGTGTTATTCGAGACTATTGTGATAAGGTGGCGCTGTTGACTATGCCGGGAATGCCCCGGATTGAGTGGTGAGGTTCGACGGATTATGTTCTAGTAGAGTGGTTTATTATTTTGAAGACCCAGCAGACGGCTGGGAAGGATTGTCTTTCTTATTTGGACTTTCATGATAGATGTCAGTGCAGAGGCTTCTACCGTTGATGCAGTTCCGGCGGTGAGGGACTTTTCAGATGTGTTTCTTGTGGCCGGGCATGTTGTCGGACAAGGTTGTTTATTTCGGTACTTATTTAATGCCGGGCACCGTATTGTATGGCACCGACAGATTTATGGGAGTGGAAGTCGAGCGGGAAGAGTAATTGGGTGTTGCTCGGTTAGTAGCATATAGATTATGTCCTTTCGGGTTTGTGTGGTGTATGTTATTTGCTTCACCGTGGTTATGATGATTTGCTTTGGTTCTAGGCATCAATTGCGCGTGGTCATCAATTTCGAGCAGATTGACTTGAGGTGTTTCATGTGGACCAGCGTTTGGATAGGATCGCGCATTACAGCAAAGCTATGTAGAGGTATGACCTTGCGGGTTAGATTCGTGTGTTCTGTTCCTATGTTATGAGGCGGATTCTCATCCTTGTGTTGTAGTATAGCTCATTCATTTGAGTCATTTCCATGATTTTAGTATGTTCGGATTGTTGCTTATTGGTGCGCGGATTACACAGGTTGTGGCTTTAGTCTGTACTGATGTGCCATGTCACCAGAGTGGTTGTGTTGGATTAGATGAGAAAATTTGGATCTTTAATGAATAAGAATGGATTCAATTTCAACAGGATGGAAGGATAAATATCGAGGTTCGGCCCAGAAATTTGCTATGGTCATTGCCAAAGGAGAAGTGGCTTCATGAATAATTGACCTGAGAAATGGTTATGGCTTATTGCGTGTTTCATTTATCATTGGAAGCATATGAAAGTGACGGGATTAGATTTTAGTTGATAAGAAATTTTTTATCGATATTCGGTTATTGTGTGCAGCTGCTGTGATTAGAAGTTATCGCTACCAGAGTTTGACTTATGTGGTATATCATGTAATTGCACCTGAGGTTGCAGGTATGGGTTATTACAGATGGTTCGGGCTAAATCAGAGTATAGATATGGGATTCTGATATTATGGAGGATTTTCGGAAGTGGAAATGTGGTTCAAAGGTTCATGGACTAGGTTGGATTATGAATTTTCAGTTGCTTTGTGTTATCAGACCTATAGGAGATAAGGTGACGTTGGATCACCCCGAGTTATGTTCACGGTAATGTTATTCAGCATTTGGTTAGTTTTTGTAACAACTCTGGGCACGTTCAAGGACAAACGTATGTTTAAGTGGGGGAGGATATAACGACCCGACCGGTTGTTTAGAGCTTTTGCACCTGACTCATCAGTTCTCGGGCATGAGTTGCACCATATGATGTATTAAGACTTATGTAAATCGTTAGTTTTGGTTTCAGGTTAATCAGAATGAATTTGGAAGAACAGTTCTCAGTTTAAAGCTTAAAATTTGAAAGGTTTGACCAAGATTTGAATTTCTTGTATATGATCTCGGATTGGAACATTTATGGTTTGGTTAGCTCCGTTAGGTGATTTGGGACTTAGGAGTGTGATCGGAATGCATTTTGGAGGTCCGTGGAAGGTTTAGGCTTGAATTGGTGAAATTGAGATTTCGGCGTTTTTCGGTTGATAGATGAGATTTTGATATAGAGGTCAGAATGAAATTCCAGAAGTTACAGTAGCTTCTTTATATCATTTGGGACGCGTGTGCAAAATTTTAGGTTATTCAGACGTGGTTTGGTTGGTTTTTTTTTTTATCAAAAGCAGAATTTGGAAGATTTTAGAAACTTAGGCTTAAATCTGATGTGTTTTGGTTGATTTGATGTTTTTTGAGATGTTTTTGACGATTGGAACAAGTTTGAATAAGGTTTTAGGATATGTTGGTGCCCTTGGTTGAGGTCTCGGGGGCCTCGAGTGAGTTTTGGATGGTCAATAGGACCATTTCATGCCTTGGAGAAGCTGCAGATTTTTAGGTTCAGTTGTTGCAGAGTTTGGATCTTCCCGATTGCGTAGGGAGTCTCGCGATCGCGTAGAAGCTTTTGAGGGGGCCATCAATTTGTTCTTCGCATTCACAAAGGTTGGATTGCGATCGCATAGAGTGGTGTGGTTGTTGATCGCGAACGCGTGGTGATGGTCGTGTTCACGTAGAGTTGTGGGACCTGGGGTCTTGGCTGGATTTTTTTTTTGTTGCAAACACGGAAGTGGGTTTGCGATCGCATAGTGTAAAAAGGGCTGAGCATTGTGTTCGCAGGTTGTTGTATGCATTTGCGTAGAGTAAATTTGTGATCTGAGCATTTATGCTTCGCGATCACGAAGGATTTCCCGCGATCGCGATGAAGGAAAAATAAGAGCTGGGGAGAATGTTTTAAAAGCTCATTTCCGCGACTCTGAGGCTTATTTCCTCCATAGCTGGTCGTTTTGGAAATTTTTGAAGGAGATCAAAGAGGGATTCAAGGGGAAACACTTTAAGGTAAGATTTTTGGCCTCAAAACTCGATTATTATGAGAATTTCACCTAGAAAATCATGGAACTTAAGCTAAAAATTGAAGACCTATGGCTTGGAAACTTGGACTTTTGATTGGGGATTTGAAGGACCATTTGGGGTCGGATTTGAGAACTTTAGATATGAATGAACTCGTGGTAAGATAAGGAATCTATTGGTGTAAAAATTTCTGAATTTCGGGACGTGGGCCCGGGGATCGGGTTTTGGTAATTTTGGGATTTGTTCCCTTTATTGATTGTTTTCGCTTGGGCTTTGTTTCCTTAGCATATTTTGACGTCCTCGTCCTAATTTTGGGTAGATTCGACACGTGTGGAGGCCAATTCAAGGGGCAAAGGCGTTGCGAGCTAGAGATTTGGCCGGTTCGAGGTAAGTAATGATTGTAAATACTATCCTGGAGGTTTGAAACCACGAATTTCATATCGTTGTGCTACTTTGAGGTGACACACACGTTAGATGACGAGTGTGGAGTCGTGCACCATTGGGGATTGTAACTTGGTCTGTCCCGTACGACTGTTAAGTCAAGTATCTAATTTGGAATTTTATGATATTCTATATTTTTGAGATTGATATTATATTTTGGGCTGTATGCCATGTTTTGGGCCTTGTGCCGACCTATTGAGAGACTTAGGGGCATTTTCACTATTTTTCCTCACTCTATTCGTTTCAAAAGCATATCCTCAGTCATGTTTTACCTGATTTGTGGTTAAATCTGGTTTTATCACTTTACCTGTACCTTGATATGCTGATGGCCTGAGTGATTGTGAGGTTGATAACTGAGATAGACTGAGGGTCTGATTGTGAGGTTAAAGAATGATAGAGGCCGAGGGCCTGGTGGTGAGGATTATATATTTATGGATCGGGATGCACGCCGCATCAGTATGTGTGTGTGTATATATATATATATATATATATATATATATATAT
>MU722161.1:94639-109872 GCA_026770625.1 Nicotiana glauca
TTATTTATATATATATATATATATATATATATATATATATATATATATATATATATATATATATGGATTAGACTGCACGCCACAACGATATAGCGCTAGGATTGTAGGAGCCCCTCCGGAGTCTACACACCCCCAGTGAGCACCGTCGACAAGATATATGGATCGGGCTGCACGCCGCAGCAATATGTGGATCGGGTTATGCGCCGCAGTGGTTACTATATGGTACTTATTGAGTGTAAGTGCTGAGCATGAGCGCTAACTGATGAGAGTTGAGTCTCGAGTGACTGAGAGGCTTGCCCGCAGGGGGCCGTATACATATATAAGTGATGGTTTGCCCGAGGGGCTTGTTTTGATGTAATTGTTATTTTCACTTCTCTTTATACTGAGCCTCAATTGAAAATATTGAACAAATATTTTTAAACAACTTTCATGTAAGTGGGAGTTTTTATGATATATTCTGTACTTAATCACTGATTTGGCTTTGTTATTTCCATTGAGGTTTTTATGCTCTGAGGTATTTATGATTCCTGTTTAGCCCGAGGGGATGATTATGGTTTTCATCTGTTTTTTTATAAATGTTATTGAACCCTACTGACACTGTTGGAAGGTATTTTTCAAATGATTTTTACCAAAAGCTGGGATTTAAATGAGACGATTGACTCGTATTCTGATTTTAAGGCCTGTTGTGCTTTGAGTTTATCATCTATGTGGATTCATCGTTTCCTACTGCTCAGTATTTATTTACTCTTTTTACTTACTAGGTTGGAGTACTCACATTACTCCCTGAACCTCGTGTGCAGATTCAGATATTTTAGAACCCGATAGCGGGTGTTGATTGCTCAGATGCGGAGTCACCAGAGTTAGCAAGGTGGCTGCATGATGTTCACAACACTTCTTTCTTCCTCTCATTTTCATTACTATACTTATTACATTTTTTACTATCATTTTTCTGTATTCAGACCTTGGTAGATGCTCATGGCTAGTGACACCCCAATGTCAGGCTTGTGTGATTATTCCTCACTTTTCTGTTAAATTTTCATTATGAGATTATTGGTTTATAAATGGTATAAAATCAATTTTTATTGAAAAATGGTTGATTCGAGAGTTGTGTCGGCTGGCCTAGTTTTACGATAGGCGCCATCACGATCGGATCAATTTTGGGTTTTGACACACATAGCACACACACTAACACTCCTCCCTACGTAGATGTTAAGTGGAATCCTCCTAGACATACGGTGTATAAATTAAATTCAGACGGTGCCTATAATTTAACAAAAAAAAAGGGGGTTTGGGGGTGTAATTAGAGATTCAACGGGCAAATGGATCATAGGTTACACAGGTACAAGGCCAACAGAAAATCATCACTACATGGAACTCGCTGGCCTACTCGAAGGTTTGCCCCTTACTCTACAGCACAAACTCGCACCATTGGAAGTTAATGTGGATTCCACTGAGGTAATCTCTCTACTCCGCCATCTTAATCCACAATACTCATCTTTAACGCACGAATGCAGGTACTCCCTCCAACAGCTGGATAGACCATAGGTCATACACAAGCAAAATCAAGTAGTAGATACGCTTTCCAAACATGGGATCACATTAGCATACAGTGCCTCCCCAACTGTTTTTATGCAACCACCTCATTTTGTGATGAACGAATTTCTAGCAGACCAACGGGGCACGAACCCATCTCTTTTTGGCTTGATAGTGTGATGAACACTAGTATAGATAATGTAGTAAACGCTGGTCCTAGTAGGGATAATGTAGTAAACGCTGGTGGGAGTGATCAATTGTTTTTTGTAGTGCTGAATCCCCACCAGCTATTGCTCCTAGTAATGTTACTTAACTTATAATTTATGTCTCTTTTATTGACCAAAAAAAAAAATTTGATGATGAGACGTTATTCTATTATTTTATATTATTTTTTCCTTCACATAAAAAACTGTTGGTGTTGATGAGACACCAGACTGATGAGAATGAGGCTCTACCTTTGATATTTGATATGCCAAATAAGGCTATTGCGGGTACTCCCACAAAAGTTTATATTGCTTTATATGATTATTCTTTTGCTTAATATTATATTGATAAATAGTTACTTAATTAGTAGTATTTTATAATTTTGACTTGGAGCCAAACAACAAGAAGATGGTTAATGGTAACTGCATTGTATTTATACAAAAAAATGCACTAGAAAATGGAATAAGAAAGTCAGATTAAACAGAATTGAGAAACTGAAACTAAAACAAACTTTTTTGAGAGTTTCGAAGGAGGTGTAGAGCATTTTAAGACTTTGTGTTCATCATCAGCTTCACAACATCTGCATCTATTCCCCTCGTTAATAGATATCATACATGAATAAATTACACTTTGTATTATGAATTTTTCTTTTTCCGTGTGAACAGTTATTGTATTAAAAGAAACAAATACATACTTTGAGGTGTAAATCTTTCTGGTTGTGTGCTTATATAACTTTTTACATGTACAAATTATTGGTCTCCGTAAAAACAAGTAGAACTGATAACCTTGTATAGTGAAAGAAATCAATTAACTAGATTTTATCATATTTCATGTAATGCAGAAACCAACCTATGCTATTTGTGTTTAACCAAAAATTGGGACTTCGGTCAAAGCTTATGTAAGAAGAACTCGGGTTACTGATAATCAAATGAAAATAAGAATAATTGAGAAAACAATAACTGAATGCAGATTAAATCAATGTATTCTAGTATTATTTCGTGTCTTTACAAATGATCAAGCTTCCCCTTTTATTGCTATTTCTAGGTGATACGTTTAGCTTCTGCCATAATAAAGCCATTATAGACAATTAATGGCATATAATGATATTTAGAGTAACGTTACAATCAGTAATCATTTTTTATTCAATACAGATTTCTTAACGTTTTCTGTATTTAATGTCGTCCCTCATTTACTAGCAAATTCATTCACTTCCATCATAAAGAGGTTCGAGCACCTTTCTTTCTTTCTTTTTCTTGAACATCTGCCTGTGCCTGTTGAAGCTCGTACCTCTTTGATTATTCGTCTCCACCTATCCTTCTTTGACGGTCCACGTGTCATGACGTGTCATCTTATAGCGAATTTCACATATAAACTTAATTTTTCCCAATACAGATAGTCCCCCCACTTTCCATTTATTCATCAATAGAATATTTGGGAAGTGGATCTCTTTAAAGTGGGATTATTTGTCGCCATTAATTCTTCCCTGGAACTGATGCTTTATCTGTCACTTCCATTTAATGTCCATGTCACGTGGCATCTCTTGGTTGGCTCTGCAATCTTTCAACGCCTTTTATGGCTTTTTTTACGACTTCACCAATTATGAAGCGTCAGTTCTCATTATGGCATTTCCATCATTGCACATTTTTATTACTGTTAGGGATTATGACTTAGTCCGTCCCGATTGATGAATTTACCGCGTATTTGACTTAAACTTATTTGCTATCATCATGACTTGGGCTGAATGCCATAATTGGGCTTCGTGCCAACTATTCGAACCCTTCGGAGATTTTTTTATTACTATTTCCTCAATGTTTTAACTTATTAATTGAACTGAGTCCTAATAATTTCTACTATTTTACTAGTCAGCCATTCTTTCTCAGATTTTAAGACTTAAATGATATTTCAAATTTTGTTTGGGTTGAAAACACTATTTTAATATTGCCCGAGGGGCTTGTGATGATTTTCGGACTGAGTAAGGCCGAGGGCCTATATTTTGAGGAACATTAATACTGATTTGAGGCCGAGGTCCTGAGTTACATATACGCCACGAGGTGGCTTGATTGATATGAGGCCGAGGGCGCTTGGGCCGTAAGGGGCCCTCCAGGAGTCTGTACACCCTCAGTGAGCGTGGGTACCCATTTGTAATTAGAGATTGAGCCCTTAGGGATGGTACTATTCTAAGATATAGCCCGAGGGGCGGATTTGTGGATACTGAGCTCGGGGGGTGGTGAACTTCTATCTATTTACTTTACATTATTTAACTGTTTTACGTATTGAAAAGAGATTTTACATGATCTTTCACTGATTTACTGTTTTCAAATGATGTTTTACTGCTTCATTATAGAATGCCTTGTGCTTCATGTGATTTCTTACCTTCAGCCATTATTTATATTTGTTACTCACTAGGTCGCAGTACTCACATTACTCCCTGCACCGTGTGTGCAGCTTCAGGCATCATTGGTTCCGCTCCTGAGTGCTGATTCCTCCAGTTCCAGGCTATATTCAGACACTACGAGGTAGCTGTTGGCGTCCGCAGCCCCGTGTCTCTATTATCTTATCATTTCCATGTCTTTCAAACATTTGTACTAGATATTGGATTAGCAGACTTGTATCGTGGTCTATAGATGCTCGTGACTTATGACACCCCGGTTAGGGCCGTGTCGGGTTGAATTTTTGCATTTGTTATCTGTATTTCTGCTATTCCATAATATTAAACCGTGTTTGGACTATTTTTATGCTATTTAACTGTTTAAAAATGAGTATGGGTTCAATTGGCTGGCCTTGTCTTTACAAGAGGCTCTATCACGATCGGGTTCGGGGTTAGGGCCGTGACAAGTTGGTATCAGAGCCTAGGTTACATAGCTCTCACGAGTCATGAGCAGGTTTAGTAGAGTCTCACAGATCGGTACAGAGACGTCTGTATTTATCCTCTAGAGGCTGCAGAACCTTTAGGAAAAACTTTATATTCTTGAAATTCTTGTCGTGCGAACTTGTTGGTCCGAGTACTAAACTTCTGCTATTTTACTCTCTCACAGATGGTGAGGACACGAGCTACCGGACGTGGTGGACGACCACCAGTGCCACCAGTTGAGGCCACCAGAGGCCGTGGACGCGGTCGTGGTCGTGGCAGAGGCAGAGCAGCGAGTGCAACATTTGCAGATCCACCAACTGCCCTTGCTCAGGATCAGGCTCCAGCTATGGATGCTCCAGCAGCACCAGCTATGCTATTGTTATTCTAGGCCTTTAGGAGGCTTTAGCTCAGATATTATTAGTGTGTACCAGTTTGGCTCAGGCGGTTTCAGCTACTACGGCCGCAGCTACTTGACAAACGGGGGGAGAGATTCAGACCTCCGTTGCTCGCACACCTGATCAGGTTGTGCAGGGACTCCAGACACCGGGGGAACCTCAAGCCTAGCCGGTTCCACCAGTCCATGAGTTTGTAGTACCAATTATGCCGGATGATGAGCAGCATCGACTTGAGAGGTTTGGTAGACTCCAGCCTCCGACATTCAGCGGTACAGAGGGCGAGGATGCCTAGGGTTTCTTGGATAAGAGCCAGCGTATGCTTCGTACAACAGGGATTCTTGAGAATAGTGATGTGGCATTTACAACTTTTTAGTTTTCTGGGGCTGCCTTCACTTGGTGGGAGGCGTATGAGAGGCGTAGGCCTATTGGTGCAGTGCCCCTTACTTGGCAGCAGTTCTCCGTTCTCTTCCTAGAGAAGCATGTGCCGTAGTCCCGCAAAGAGGAGCTGTGTAGAGAGTTTGAGTGGTTGCGACAAGGGGAGATGACTGAGTCGAGGTTTTCTGAGTTGGCTCGTCATGCCATCTGGTTGGTTCCGACAGATCGATAGTGGATCAAGAGATTTGTTGATGGTCTTACTTATCAGCTCTGTATTCTTCTGACCCGAGAGAGGGTATCTGGTGCTACGTTTGAGGAGGTGGTTGACATCGCCCATGAGATCAAGTCATTTCACATCAGGACCGAGAGAAGAGGGAGGCCAAGAGGCCTCAAAGATCAGGTAGTTATAGTGGTCCTCTTTTGAGGGGCCAGTTTCAGCAGAGTAGAGACTGTTCATTCAGGCCTGCTCAGTCAACTCGCGCAGGTTTATCACGTGGTATCTTGGGGACATGGTTATCATGGATCTCAGCAGGGCCAGTCATCACTCAACGCCCTTTCAGCTCATAGTTCATCCCGTGTTCTATTAGTTCAGGCCTCTTCTATGCCGAGTGCATCTGTTAGTCACTCCTGTGCGAGGGGTTCCCTTCAGTCCCCTTCTCCAGCACCTGGGAGTTGTTATGAGTGTGGTGAGATGGGCCACATGTGGAGGCAGTGTCCTCGTCGTGCTTCTAGTTCATCCCACCAGATGGGTCAGTCTTAGGCTTCAGCACCAGTTGCTTCTCCACCACCCACCCACCCAGCTAGGGGTGGAGGTCAATCAGCCAGGGGTCGCCCAAGAGGGGGAGGTCGATTTGGGGGCGGTCAGGCCAGTTTCTATGCTCTTCTAGGCAGATTCGATGCTACTGCTTCTGATGCTGTTATTACAGGTATTGTTTCAGTTTGCCACAGAGATGCCTCTATATTATTTGATCCCGGATCCACCTTTTCTTATATGTCATCATACTTTGCTCTTTATTTGGGTACGCCTCGTGAGATTCTTGCTTTACCTGTTCATGTATCTACCCCGGTGGGCGATACTGTTATTGTAAACTGTGTGTACTGGTCATCTATGGTGACTATTAGGGGTTTGGAGACCCGGTTTGATCTTTTCTTACTGAGTATGGTGGATTTTGATGTCATTTCTGGCATGGATTGGTTATCCCCGTGTCGTGCTATTCTGTACTGTCATGCTAAGATAGTAACTTTGGCTATACGGGGTGTGCCACGGATCGAGTGGCGTGGTGTGACTGATTATGTTCCTAGTAGAGTGGTCTCTTTCTTGAAGGCCAAGCGTATGGTTGGGAATGGTTGTCTCTCGTATCTTTCCTTTATGAGGGATGTTAGAGCTGAGGCTCCCAGTATTGATTCTGTTCCAATTGTGAGGGACTTCCCTGATATATTTCCTGCAGACCTGCCGGGTATGCCACTAGACAGGAATATTGATTTTGGTATTGACCTGGTGTCGGGCACTCAGCCCATTTCTATTCCTCCGTATCGTATGGCACAAGTAGAGTTGAAGGAGTTAAAAGACCAGCTTTAGGAACTCCTAGATGAGGGGTTTATCCGGCCTAGTGTGTCACCTAGGGGTACGCCGGTTCTATTTGTGAAGAAGAAGGATGGCACAATGAGCATGTGCATTGATTATAGGCAATTGAGCAAGGTAACAATTAAGAACAAGTATCCTTTGCCTCGCATTGATGATTTATTTGACCAGCTTCAGGGAGCGAGGGTGTTCTCCAAGATTGATCTCTATTCGGGCTATCACCAGTTGAAGATCAGGGATTCGGATATTCTTAAGACAACCTTCAGGACCAGATATGGTCATTATGAGTTCCTGGTTATGTCTTTTGGGCTGACCAATGCCCCAGTAGCATTCATGCATTTGATGAACAGCATGTTCCGAACTTATCTTGATTTGTTGGTCATAGTCTTCATTGATGATATTTTGGTATATTCACGTAGTCAGGAGGAGCACGCGGAGCATTTGAGGGTTGTATTGCAGAGATTGAGCGAGGAGAAGCTTTATGCAAAGTTCTCCAAGTGTGATTTTTGGCTCGAGTCAGTGGCATTCTTGGGACACGTGGTGTCCAGTGAGGATATTCAGGTTTACCCAAAGAAGATAGAGGCAGTGCAGAGTTGGCCCAGACTGTCCCCAGCTACTGAGATTCGTAGTTTTCTTTGTTTGGCAGGATATTATCGCCTGTTTGTTCAGGGATTCTCATCTAAAGCTTCGCCCTTGACCAAGTTAACTCAGAAAGGTGCTTCATTTGTATGGTCGGACGAGTGCGAGGAGAGCTTTCAGAAGCTCAAGACAGCTTTGACCACAGCTCCAGTGGTGGTTTTGCCATCAGCTTCAGGTTCATATACAGTGTATTGTGATGCTTCGAAAGTAGGGATTGGTTGTATGTTGATGTAGGAGGGTAGAGTCATTGCATATGCTTCTCGTCAGTTGAAGCCCCATGAGAAGAACTACCCCGTTTATGATTCAGAGTTGGCTGCCATAGTTCACGCATTGAAGATTTGGAGGCATTACTGGTATGGCGTGTCTTGTGAGGTATTCACTGATCATCGCAGTCTTCAGCATTTGTTCAAGTAAAAGGATCTTAATTTAAGGCAGCAGAGATAGTTGGAGTTGCTTAAGGATTATGATATCACTATATTGTACCATCCGGGAAAGGCCAATATGGTGGCCGATGCTTTGAGCCGAAAGGCAGTGAGTATAGGGAGTTTGGTATATATTCCAGTTGGGGAGAGACCTCTTCCAGTTGATGTTCAGGCTTTGGCCAATCGGTTGGTAAGGTTGGATATTTCTGAGCCCAGTCGGGTATTGGCTTGTGTGGTATCTCGATCTTCTTTATATGATCGCATAAGAGAGCACCAATATGATTATCCACATTTTCTTGTCCTTAGGGACAAAGTTCAGCATGATGATGCCATAGATATGACCATTGGTGATGATAGGGTGTTGAGGATGCATGGCTGAATTTGCATGCCCAATGTGGATGTGCTTCGGAAGTTGATTCTTTAGGTGGACCATAGCTCGCGGTATTCCATTCATCCGGGTGCCATGAAGATGTATCAGGATTTGAGACAACACTACTGGTGGAGAAGAATGAATAAAGACATTGTGGGGTTTGTAGCTCGGTGTCTCAACTGTTAGCAGGTGAAATATGAGCATCAGAGACCAGGTGGCTTACTTCAGCAGATAGTTATTCCTGAGTGGAAGTGGGAGAGGATCACTATGGACTTTGTTGTTGGACTTCCACGGACTTTGAAGAAGTTCGATGCTATTTGAGTGATTGTGGATCGGCTGACCAAGTCCGCTCACTTCATTCCTATCTGTACTACTTATTCTTCAGAGCGGTTGGCAGAGATCTATATCCGGGAGATTGTTCGGTTGCATGGTGTCCCCTTTCCATCATTTCAAATACGGGCACCCAGTTTACCTCACAGTTTTGGAGGTTTGTGCAGCGAGAGTTGGGTACTCAGGTCGAGTTGAGCACAACTTTTCATCCTCAGACGGACGGGCAGTCCGAGCGTACTATTCAGATATTGGAGGACATGTTGTGTGCTTGTGTTATTGACTTCGAAGGGTCATGAGATCAGTTTCTACCGTTCGCAGAGTTTGCTTATAACAACATCTACCAGTCGGGTATTCAGATGGCCCCATATGAGGCTTTGTATGGGAGACTTGTAGATCTCCAGTTGGTTGTTTCAAGCCCAGTGAGGCTAGGCTATTGGGGATTGATTTGGTACAGGATTCTTTAAAGAATGTGAAGGTGATTCAGGAGAGGCTTCGTACAACACAGTCGAGGCAAAAGAGTTATGCTGATAGGAAGGTTCGAGATGTGTCTTACATGGTTGGCGAGAAGGTTCTGTTGAAGGTTTCACCCATAAAGGGTGTTATGAGATTTGGGAAGAAAGGGAAGTTGAGTCCGCAGTTCATTGAACCTATTGAGGAACTTTGAAGGATTGGGGAGGTAGCTTATGAGCTTGCCTTTCCACCCAGCTTGTCGAGTGTGCATCCGGTATTTCATGTTTCTATGCTCCGGAAGTACATTGGAGATCCGTCTTATGTTCTGGAATTCAGCATGGTTCAGTTGGAGGATGATTTGACTTATGGTGTAGAGCCAGAAGCTATTTTGGGCCGTCAGGTTCAGAAGTTGAGGTCAAAGGATATAGCTTCAGTGAAGGTGCAGTGGAGAGGTCAGCCCGTGGAGGAGGCTACCTGGGAGACCGAGCGAGAGATGCGGAGCAGGTATCCCCACCTGTTTGAGGCTCCAGGTATGTTTCTTGACTCGTTCAAGGATGAACGTTTGTTTAAGTTGGGGAGGATGTGACGACTTGACAAGTCGTCTTATGAGTTACCACTGCGTTTTCTCCATTTCTACTTCTTTATGCTTCGTTACCCGTGTTCTGTTGTATCGGGTCGGTCAGATTGAGTCCGGAATGATTTTTTATAAGGTTTGAGACACTTCGTCTCTTTTAAGAATGTTTGAGTTGGAAAAGTCAACCAGATGTTAACTTATGTGCTAGAGGTCTTGGATGTGAGTTTCGATGGTTCGGTTAGCTTTGGGAGGTGATTTATGACTTAGGAGTGTGATCGGAATGGGTTTTGGAGGTTTGGAGTAGATTTAGGCTTGAATTGGCGAAGTTTATATTTTAACGATTTCTGGTTGTTCGGCGAGATTTTGATCCGGGGGTCAGAATGAAATTCCGAGAGTTGCAGTAGCTTCGTTATGTCATTTGGGATGTGTGTGTAAAATTTTAGGTCATTTGGACGTTGTTTAGTTGTGTTTTTTTATCAAAAGCGTATTTCAAAAGATTTTAGAAAACTTAGGCTTGAATCCGAGGTGATTTTGTAGATTTGATGTTGTTTGAGGTATTTTGATGATTGGAACAAGTTTGAATAAGTTATTGGGTTATGCTTGTGCTTTTGGTTGAGGTCCCGGGGGTCTCGGGATGATTTCTGATGGTTAACAGGGAAGTCGAAGTGTAATTGCAACTGCTGAAGTTTTGCTACTTCTGGTGTTTTTGCATCTGCGGTTTTGGGACCGTAGGTGCGGCGCCGCATATGTATTGGATTGGCCGCAAAAGCAGACGAGGAAGAATTTTTCAGGGACCGCAGAGGCAGTTAGGTTAGCCGCATATGCGGAGTCGCAGATGCGGAGGGTGTTTCGCAGAAGCGGGACCTGGTCCCTTAAGTGAATTCCGTAGAAGCAGATGGTAGACCGCGAATGCGGTACCATAGAAGTGGCTATGGTGCCGCATATACGAAAAGGACTGGGTAGAATATATATGTTATTTCCCTTCGCGAGTTTGAGCTATTCCAACATTTTTTAACTACGGCTTGAGAGCTTTTGGACGATTTGGAAGGAAGATTTCAAGAGAACTTCGTTAAGGTAAGGATTTTGGACCTAAAACTCAATTCAATGGTAATATTTCATGAATTTAGGGCTGTAATTAAAGGAATTTAAAAGCTAAAATTGAGGATTAGGGCTTGAGTTTAAGAGGGCTTAAAATGGAGATTTGAGGGGTGATTTGGACTCTGATTTTTGTGTTCCTGATATGTATGAACTCGTGGGGAGATAAGGGACCCGTTGATGTGAAAATTTCTGAGTTTCGAGGTATGGGCCCAGGGCTCGGGTTTTGCTAATTTTGGAATTTTTGGTATTTTTCGATTGTTTTCGCTTGGGCTTTGTTCCCTTAGCATATTGTGACGTGGTCATTCTGATTTTGGATAGATTCGACGTGCGTGGAGGCCGATTCGAGGGGCAAAGGTGTCGCAAGCTAGAGATTTAGCTGGTTCAAGGGGAGTAATGATTGTAAATGATGCTCTGAGGGTTTGAAACCCCGGATTTGCATATCGTAGTGCTATATTGAGGTGAGACACGTGCTTGATGACGAGTGTGGGGTCGTATACTGTTGTGGATTGTGACTTGGTCCACCCCGATTGATGATTTTACCGCATATTTAACTGAAACTTATTTGCTATCATCATGAATTGGGCTAAATGTCATATTTGGGCTTTGTGCCAACTATTCGAACCCTTCGGGGATTTTTTTTATTACTATTTCCTCACTCTTTTAACTTATTAATTGAACTCAGTCCTGATAATTTCTACTGTTTTACTAGTAAGCCATTCTTTCTCAGATTTTATGACTTAAATGAAATTATAAATAATGTTTGGGCTGAAAACACTGTTTTACTATTGCCCGAAGGGCTTGTGATGATTTTTGGACTGAGTAAGGCCGAGGGCCTATGTTGTGAGGAACACTGATACAGATTTGAGGGCGAGGGCCTGAGTTACATATACGCCACGAGGTGGCTTGATTGATATGAAGCTGGTGACCTAGATTTGATGCCACGAGATGGCTTGTGATTGTGCTTGGGCCGTAAGGGGCCCCTCCAGGAGTTTGTACAGCCCCAGTGAACGTGGGTACCCATTTGTGATATGAGATTGAGCCCGAGGGGCTGGTACAGTTCTGAGATATAGCCCGAGGAGCGGATTTATGGATACTGAGTCCGAGGGGCAAACTTCTATCTGTTTACTTTACATATTTTTTACCTATTTTACCTGATGACAAGAGATTTTATTTAATCTTTCACTGATTTACTATTTTCAAATGATGTTTTACTGCTTCATTATAGAATGCCTTGTGCTTCAAGTGATTTCTTACCTTCAGTCATTATTTATATTTGTTACTCACTGGGTCGGAGTACTCACATTACTCCATGCACCGTGTGTGCAAATTCAGGCGTCACTGGTTCCACTTATGAGTGCTGATTCCTTAAGTTCCAGGTGGTATTGCAGACTACGAGGTAGTTGTTGGTGTCCACAACTCTGTGTCTCTATTATCTTATCATTTCCATATCTTTCAAACATTTGTACTAGATAATTGATTTAGCAAACTTGTATCGTGGACTATAGATGCTCGTGACTTGTGACACCCCGGTTAGGGCTGTGTCGGGTTGGATTTCCGCATTTGTTATCTGTATTTCTGCTATTCCGTATTATTAAACCATGTTTAGACTATTTTTATGCTATTTAACTATTTGAAAATGAGAATGGGTTCAATTGGCTGGCCTTGTCTTCACAAGAGGCGCCATCACGACCGAGTTCGGGGTTAGGGTCGTGACAATAAATATTTTTACCGGATCTTTTTTCTGTTTCCGCGCATCTCGAACTTACCTTTTCTTTTTTTTGAGATCGTGAGATAATATCTTTTTCTATCCTTAGCTTCGTGCTGTATCCGTTGTAAAGGTCATTCTAGGTTGTTGCTAGGAATTCGCGAAGACTTTCCTTTAAGTCGTCTCGTGGCTTCTGTGCTTTTCTCATTCAAATTACTGGAAAAGATATAGCTGCCCAGTTGTCTGGTACGCGTGGTAACGTCATTCTTTCACGTTGGAATCTATCTACGAACTCTCTAAGCAACTCTGAGTCTCCTTGCTTGATTTTGAAAATATCTTTCATTCGTTTTTCGACTTTTTGAGCTCCCGAATGTGCTTTGATAAATGAATATGCAAGCTCTGCAAAAAAATTATAGAATTTTCGGATAAGAGAGAATACCATGTCAATGCTCCCTTGGTGAGTGTTTCCCCAAATTTTTTGACCAATACTGATTCGATTTCTTGTTTGGTTAAATTGTTGCCTTTTACACCAGTTGTGAATGCAGTGACGTGATCTCGCGGATCAGTTGTGCCATCATACCTTGGAATATCATGCAGTTTAAACTTTTTTTGGAATTGGCACCAGAGTAGCACTAGGCTTCCTTGGTTGTTGTGAGTATTTGTCCATGTCTATTCCTTTGATTACAGGTGGTACTCCAAGTATTTGCTTTATGTGATCACTTTGCTTCTTGAGTTGTTTCTGCAATGTTAACACTAAATTTTGTAAATCAGAATTAACTATGTTACCTGGTTTGCCATCACGAGACTCGCTTGGAGTTCCACCAGTGCCTGAATGAACGAGTCCAGAACGTGGATTTTTCACAGTATTCTGATTCGGAGTTGGTGTCGGCGGCGCAATTGGTAACTGGCTGACGAAAACCTCAAGAGCTTTGCTGACTTGTTGAGCAATTAACTTTTGCAAAGCTTCAATGATAACCTCATCGTTTTCAAATTGTGCATTCACATTTGAATAAGATCCATCAGGAGTTCCTTCACGAGACCTTTGAGGGGAACTTTGTGGGGAAGAGATCGAGTTACCATCATCTTGCGGATTCCCCTGGAGTTGATGGTTTTCCTTGGTTGTTATAGTTAACATTTGACATGGTTGATGTAACAAAAAAAGTTAGATAAAGAAGGAATAGATTATCAGATTCCTAATAACGGAACCAATTTGTTTAAACAAAAATTGGGACTTCGGTCAAAGCTTATGTAAGAAGAACTCGGGTTACTGATAATCAAATGGAAATAAGAACAATTGAGAAACAATAACTGACTGCAAATTAAATCAATGTATTCCAATAGTATTTCGTGTCTTTATAAATGATCAAGCTTCCCCTTTTATATCTATTTCGAGGTGATACGTTTTGCTTCTGTCATAATAAAGCCAATATAGACAATTAATGGAAATTAATGACATTTAATGTAAAGTTGCAATCAGTAATTATTTTTGATTCAATACAGATTCCTTAACGTTTTTCGCATTTAATGTCCAATAATACGTATCTGTCCCTCATTTACTAGCAAATTCATTCCCTTCCATCATAAAGAGGTTCGAGCACCTTTCTGTCTTGCTTTTTCTTGAACATCTGTTCGTGTCTGTTGAAGCTCGTGCCTCTTTGATTATTCTTCTCCACCTATCCTTCTTTGACTGGTCCACGTATCATGACGTGTCATCTTATAACCAATTTCACATATAAACTTAATTTTTCCCAATACAATTTGCCTTGCGGAACATGTTGATGATAGGCTATAATAACGTATTTTAGTTGATTATTACGCTCTAATTTATTGCACTTTAGTTGAGTTTGCGCGTTAATCGCTAGTGTTTTGCACTAATTGTGTATTTTATGTCTTGTAGGTGTGATTCCGAGCTATATAGATGTTATGGAATGAATTTAAGTGATTTGAAGCTTTGAAGTCTGAGTAAAAGCTCAAGGAATTAAGCCGGGATCGTGTTCGGGGGTCAAATTTGATAGTTGAGAACAAACGAAGACTCGATGAGGCATATTGCGCACTATCTAGTAAAATGAACATAACTTTTTACTCAGAACTTCAGTATTTCTCCATAATATATGGTTGGAAAGCTAACTCAAAGTGCTACAACTTTCATGTTTTTAGTATTTCTAAATTCCAAACTAAATAGGGTGAAACATTGCGGTTGTACCGCGGCAGAAGGCATTTACGGACGAATGAAGAAGTTGAGAGGGTGTTTGGCCGCGGTTTGATCGCGACCGCGGCCATCCAGGCCTTAAACTTGTCCTTTTTCGCGTAGGAGAAGGTATAAGTATTTGGGCCCGACCCTACTTGGTATATATACATGAAAAAATGATATTTTTGAGGATTGGACATATTTGTGACATAGATTTGACCTAAGGAGGCAAGAGACACTACTTTAGGGTTAGACAACATCCTTGGAGGCAAGAACACATTGGGAGCAAGGCGGAGAATTCTTCTACGAGTTTTTTCCTTCCTCTTCCTATTTTTCATTGTTGGTTATGACTTTTAGTATTGTAGTTTTACATACTATTATGAATAGCTAATTTGTTACCTAGAGTTTTGATAGAACCTTTTGTAGGATAAATTTTTGTTATGTTTTTCTATAATTGAGCCATAGTTTTTCTCTGTTTGTTCAACTGCGTTTATATTGTGGTTGGTTGAAGAGCTCT